>CAVNYN010274237.1:0-42920 GCA_963692815.1 Nyctanthes arbor-tristis
TTGCCATAAATTTCATGTTCATCTGTAATAAAGCATATAAAGCTGTATTTTAATAGCTCTACCGTCTCTATAAATACCCCTAAAGCATGGCATAAGGTTAGCTACGTGTCCACAATGTAAACATGAAAATAACAGTGACCAAATTCTCTTAAACTTACATGAGTTTCTCGTGACCTTTCATCTACAAATTTCCCATTAGCTTTCTTGTGTGTCTTTAGAAAAACTTCCAAGGGAGTTGGTTCAGCACTATTCTCAGACTTGTTCTTCTGCATAAAAATATGTAAGATCAACAAGGCGTTGGATTAAAGTAAATCTTTGTAAAATACATAAGTTAAAGTTATGAAAGTTACCATACGAGCTTGGTGGCAACCATATGAAACTGAACCTGCTGTATGTTTGGCCGGCTCACCATTTGCAGTGGAGTTACAGTTCAAGGTATTAATTTGAGATTTATTTTTCTATTCTTCAGTGTTCCACTTTTGAAGGCAAGCATCCCATAAGTCTTGGCTCATACAAGTAGGTTTTTCATTACTCGAGCTTGCTCCACCAGTTTTGCTGCCTGCTTCACTCACTTTTTCTTTTTTTCTAATATTATAAAATTTGTCCCCTATCCGACTCTGAATGGTTGACTTCCAACTTCGTGCACCTGGTCATCTGTGTGATCAGGCCACTGGAGCTTTTCCTGAAATATGTGAAAGTAAGCTGTTGAAACAATCCTAATAATTATGCTATTGAAACAATCTGCTGGACAAGTAATTATTCCATAACTATAATAATAAACACAAGGGACTGAAATTCCAGAGAATGGAAGGAAGTAACTGACGATGTTATTTACTTAATGTAGTAATAGCTCTTAAGCTGAAATTCCTAAATGTAGTAATAACTGTGAGGTTATTTACTGACTGTAGTAATAGCTGTAGTAATAAGTGACTGAAATTCCAGCTTATGAAAAGAAGTAACTTAGCAAGCTGTAGTAATATTTGTATTAATTAAAAAGATGAAACAATCTGCATGACAAGCAAATCTAAAAAGTGTGATAACAAACAGATGTTACTCACTCAAATTCGTAGCAACATGCTTGAAATCAAAATAAGGCGAACTACAAACTTGTTCACAAAAGCTTTTTAGTTGATATTGTATAATGCAATGCATCAGAGACTATCTATCCCATTGAGGAACATGAGAGGAGCATGATTGATATTTTTATGTTGGCCAAATAACTGAAACTATAAAAGTACCTTAAATTTGCCAAACATGCCTATCCTTATGTCCTCCGGAAATTTTGACCATGTTGTGTACGGGCCATTGAGAAATTCTTCTTCTACAATTAAAAACCGGAGACGAGTATATAAGACAGTCAAATTTTTATCATTTCCCACAAATGTCTAAGGATAGAAAATTAGACTACATACATTGTTCGACTAACAAAAGTGTGAAAATTCACAACATCCACCAAACTATTTGGCTTCTTATTCGCGGGGTTCTTCTTTACATTCCTCTTTTGTATCCCTAACCTTATGGACCTCATTTCTCTCATCATTGTCACCATCGACTTCAATCCCAAATTCTTCTTCCTCTTCAATATCTTCGTCACTATCGGCCAAGATTTCTTCTTCGGCTTGTGTTCTAAGCTTCCAAACATCATCACTGTCTATCTCTTTGGATAGACATGATATTGCACAAGAGGTTGTTCATCCAAATCCGGAGAAAGATTAGAGCGAAACAGATTAGTCAGAGCATGATCCTCTTGGAATGAAAGTTCTACCCATATATTACATTCTGCGTCTCTTGATATGATTCCTTCAACTCTTGTGAGATGTCTTGCCTTTGTTTTCACTACTGCCTACCAATCACGACTATCTCTACTATTCGAAGGAAGGTTAGTGAAGTATACCTGTTGTGCTTGTTCAGCAAGCACAAAAACATCTGTACAAACTATTTTTCTCTTGCAGTTAACTTCAACAAGGTTGAATGGGGGATGCACCCATACACCGTCTTCATTGTCAAACCAATCACATTTAAATAAAACCACACGATTTTCAGCACCAAGATATTCCAACTCTAGTCTCTCATTCAACATTCCATAATAATCACTTTCTTGGTCATTGTAACAACTACCTAAAACACATACCCCATTGTTCATTGTTTTCTTATGCCGGCCATACTCAGAGGTATGAAATTTGAAGCCGTTAACAAAATATCCCTTGTGACACCTAACCCGACGAGAAGGACTGATTGTAAATTTTTTTATGGGGTGATCAACTGCATTGTTCTTCACCTATAATAAGTAAAAATAAATCTATCGTTACGTAATGTATCTTACCACTTTTGATAATTATATATATATATATATATGTATATTCTTACATGTTGTTGCAGCCACAATGCAAAATGCTTATCTCGCATAACACCAAGTTTTGCTTCAGATGCCTGAGGATTAGTTTCACTTATTTCACTCGCAAACTCCCTACACCATAACTTCCAATTTAAATTTATTCAAGTTAGCTCTTCCGATCTAGAATGTCTAGAGAGTCAAAAAGATACTAATACTTACAATAAAAACCGGGCCATTTCTTTAGTATTGGAAAGCACATATCTTGAAACAACATCATATTCATCGTCATTTAAGTGTCTTTCACTAACAGACTAATTGCCAACTAAGGGGTCGTCCAAGGTGTGTGAAGATAGATAACCGTCCTAAGGGGTCAACTAACCCTTCGTCATCATTTCTCGGTAGGTGGTTTAATCTTGTCCTCGAATTTTCATCAAAATGCAAAGAGCAAAAATTTGATGTCTCTTCTTGTAGATAAGCCTCCACTATTGACCCTTCTACAGAGGCACGATCTTTTATTTTTTGTTTTAGATGATTCAAAAACCTGAAATAGGATATAAAAAATTTGCATTAATGTATAAACATCAAGTAACATCATTTGGAATAATATTATGAAATTATAGTGTACCTCTCAAAAGGATACATCAAATGATAATGAACAAGGCCTCCAACACGCGCTTCATACGGTAAGTGAATTAACAAATGCTCCATTGAGTCAAAGAATCCTGGTGGAAATATCTTCTCAAGTTTACACAATGTCACAATGATATTTTTCTCCAACCGTTTCATTTCTTCAACCTTTATGACAGTAGAGCATAAATCCCTGAAAAATTAGCTGAGCTCAGTAAGTACCTCCCATATCGAATTGGGCAGCACCTGTTTGAATGCTATTGGGAGCAATCTTTGCATAAAAATATGAAAATCATGACTCTTCATTGCATAGAATTCGCATTCTCCCTTCACACAACGTGAAATGTTGGAAGCATATCCGTCAGGCATTCGCAATTTTTTAATCCAATTGCAAACCTCACTTTTTTTTTCTCTAGTCAGAGTGTAAGAAGATCTGCTTATAATATCTTCCTCTGTTTACAACAACATGCAGCTCTGGACGATGACAACAGAGCTCTAAATCCTTCCTTGCCTTTAAATTGTCTTTAGATTTACCTTATGTATCCATAACTGTGTGAAATACATTATCAAAGACATTTTTCTCAATATGCATAACATTTTTCTCAATATGCATAACATCTAAACTATGTCTTACAAGGTTTGACTAGCCAGATTGTGAATTATGAGAAATCGTCTTGCTATTTTACTCGTAATGTCGATGGGATTACATGGAACAACACTCTAAGGTTGCTTGGAGCGAATGATAGAACCTTCAATGTCATTTATCTTGGATTCCCTATTATATTTGGGAGACATAAGAAACGTTTGTTTGACAACTTGCTAAGCCAATTCAAAAAAAGAATAGTCGGGTGGAATCAGGCCCTTTTGTCAGCTGGGAGCATGAAATCATGATAAAATTAGTGCTCTAGGCGATCCCTAGTTATCAAATGAGTTTGTTTCATCTTTCGAATTCCATCATTGCCTCTCTTTAGTCCCTTATTACAAGATTCTGGTGGAGTGAAGATGCTGAGACTAAAAGGATTCATCGGATTCAATGGCGAGCGCTGTGTAGAGCTAAGGGTATGGAGGGTCTTGGATTCCGTGGCCTTGAGGCTTTCAACAAAGCTATGGTGGCAAAACAAGCATGGCAGATTTGGAATCATCCTAACGCTTTGGCTGCTCATATGCTTAAAGGTAAATATTTCTCTTATGTTTCTTTTCCACAAGCCAACTGGAGGAGTGGGGATTCATTCATTTGGCAAAGTATCATGTGGGGTAGTGAGCTGCTAGAGAAGGGATTACATCGGAGAATTGGTGGTGGGAAAATTGTAGATGCCTTCAGTGATCCTTGGCAACCTAAATCTTGGCCATTCCGTCCGATCACCAATTCTAGGGCTGACGGGTGTAAAGTGGTAACTCTCCTTTCAGCCTCAAGTGGTTGGGACCTTGATCACATTGAAGACCTTTTTTACCCTCCTGACAGAGATTGTATCCTTTCATTGTCGGCAAGGGACAGAACTAGGGCTGATAAATTTATTTGGCACTATAAAGGCAATGGGGTCTACTTAGTTAAAAGCAGTTATAAATTATAGTTAGGGTGGATTGTCTTGAGAAGGAGCCACCAAGTGTAGCACACCATGGCTAGTGGGGTAAATTATGGAGCCTTAAGATCCCTGCATAAGAAAAAATTTTGGCTTGGCAGGTGTTCTATCATGTTGTACCAACTTCAGAGACTATGCTGGCGAAGTCTTAATATTAAGGGTACATGTCACCAGTGGTTCTTTTGAAACTCTTCACCACCTCTTATTTGTATGTCCATTTGCCAGAGCAGTCTGGAAGCTCCTGGGTTGGTGGGGGAAGTTGCATAACTAGAAATACGATGGTAAGATTGCTGACGTATGGGCAAGCGTTTTTGAGTCGTTCGATACTTCTTCTCTTGAACTAGTTTGTTCTGTTTGTTAGAACCAATGCACTTATAGTAGCCCGAGGCGTCCTCCCAATTGTGTTGCTTCAGCCACTCTACAGTCTGTCCAACATTACTGAAAGGTTATAGGTTTTTCTCTACTATGTCAACGGTCTGAGAACTTTATTGGATGAAACCATCTGCTCGGGTATTCAAACTAAACACAGATGCTTCGGTCAAAGAGGGATTTTCATATTTTAGTATGGGTGTGGCTATTAGGGATGAATTTGGAGTTATTGCTGGGTGCATGGCAAAGATTATGAGCGGTCGCCCTTCGGCGGAGCTTACGGAGACCCTAGCTATTGTTGAAGGATTAATGTTTGCCCATGATCATCAGCTCACGGTCAAGGAGGTGGAATCGAACTCTTTGGTGGTTATCTCTCATTTACTCAAAGCTTCTGACAACCACCCATTTGGTCTCTTACATGGAAAGATTAGATTGGTGTTAGCAGATTTGGATTGTAGTCCTTGAAATTTTCATTTCTCATGCGGCGAATAAGGCTGCCCACACCATTGCAACCCAGTCTTTAGCCCTTTCTCGCTCTTGTATTTGGATTGATTCTTGTCCTTTTTTTCTTCCTGAGGATCATGGGACATGATTTGTCTTAGCTTATAATGGCTAATAATTTCCCTTCAAAAAAAGGGGTAAATTTAAAATGAGATAATGAAATGTGATCTTAGATTGGCTATCTTCCTTAGCGTATTTGATATATCATAATCCGCTTATATTTGGTTTATCAGTATAGTCTTACTATAGAGGTCTATTACCATCGATTCAATATCTTTTTTTTTCTTTATAAATTTTTGGCTTATCTCAACAAAGTTCACTACAATATTATTACTAATTATTACTTCAAATACATATGCATATATTTCAATATTTTACATAAGACGTGCAACGCATGTACTTATTACTCATTAATTAAGAAGATCTTATATATAATAGAAAGGTCGCATATATATAAGAGAAAAATCACACCCAATTAATAAACGCACATATCATAGAGAAAAGTCACATTTAATTAAAAAGTTACATTTTTAAAATTACACATAATAGAAAGTCACATTTAATGGAAGAAGTTACATTTAATTAAGAAGTCGCATTTTTAAATCACATACAATATGAAAAAAATCACACATAATTAAAAAGTCACAAATAGAAAAATGACATCAATTAAAAACATCACATATAAAAAATATAGAAAGTCACGTGTAATAAACTTGAAAGTCATAAACCAAGATGTAGAACGGGAAAGTAAGCGACAAAGAACAATTTGATTAAAAAACAAAAAAAAAAGACCCAAAATTGGAACACATGGGGAGCGAAGAAAGAAAAAAATTAAAATTAAAAGCCATGCTTGTAAGTGACAAAGAACAATTTGATTAAAAAATCAAATAAAAAAAAAAGACATGAAAGGTGGAACACTTGGGGAGAGAGAAAAGAAAAAAAAAAATTAAAATGAAAAGCTACGAGAACACACCTGTGTCAGTGCATGCATCAAGTTGTCCACAAGTAAAATGAAAAGGTGAATTGCAGTCAATTCATGGCGTGAATTTGCTGTCAATATTTTTTAAAGTATTTTTGTAGAATTTATTCAATTTCAAGTTTTTTCCTAATTTTCTCTCTTTATTTAGTAAAATTATACGTTAATTGTTTGCATTTATAATGTGGTGCTATTAATAAAAATAGTAGTAATGTATATAGTACCCATAATAAAATGGTGTTTGATACACTATAATGTAGGGGAGATAAGTAATTGTGATTCAACATGCATTCAATTTCATTAATTTTTTAATTTGACTGTAATAGAGTGACATATATAGTAATGCACATTGTTGCATTACAACGTCTATAGTCGTGATTTATTGTAAGTGTGGCACTTAAGAGACAAACGTGGAATTTACAAAAGATCAAAATGACTTTCAAATGTTCTCTTTACAATTTACATTTTTCTCTTAAAATTAAAAATAGACAAAATAATATAGATAGGGAAAAATGCATGTTTTATTTTGTAAGGAGAGAGAATTAATTGTGCACATGTTCTTTGAAGGAGAGAGGAATGAAATAGAAAATCACTAATGTTGTTGAAATGTAACTATTAAGCTTTTTTTCTGTTATATGTCATAATCTATATATATATATATATATATATATATATAAAATAATAGAATTGTGGCTCTTCCCGCTATTTTTGTGACTCTCTAAGGTTTCTAGCTTATAAGATTTCTAACTCTATAAGACTTTTAGTGATATCATTTAATTCTTTTTTTGTATTTTTATTTTTATCTTTTTTTTTATATTGTTATATTAATTTTTTAAATCATATTCACTTTTTCCTTTATTAACTTATATTCGATCTTCAATTCACAGTAGTTTCTTTAGCCAAATATTTTGAATTAGGGACCTGTCACCTGTCAAATCGAACACGAAATTAATTGAGAGTTCTATTTCAAAAAAAAACACATAGCAATTTTTATGATTCGAAAATGCAAGCATAGCACTTCTCTAAACTAATAAATTTATAAAAATCTGTAACATTAATTGTAAATTTCAATTTTTAATAATTTTTAAGAAATTTTTATATGGTTATTGTAGTGCAATAATCAATTAACTGGTGCTGTAATTCAAACAAGTGCTACGGTAGTTATGTTTCTCACATTCTAAACAGAAGGTCTTATATTGAAACACTCCTGCCCCTCCTCTCTCCTATACCCACTGTATCAAAAAAAAAAGAATTAACTGGTACAAAAAGTGTTACTGACAAATAAATCTAAAAATGATAAAATAGTTATAAAAATTTATATCTCATAATGTCAACGTATGACTCAACTGGCTATATTAATAATTTATTAAATTTTTGTAAAAAATTTTATTGACATTTGTTATTAGAGTAATTCTAAGTAGACATGTTTATCTGATATAAATAACAGATATTTATTAGTTGACAAACTTGAATTGGTTATTTATATACAAGTAGTGAATTTGAAGGTTCACGGTCATCAAATACATGGCTGACAGCTAAACATGTCACTTTTTCATGCCATATAAATATGTCTATCTAAAATTACTATTGTTATTATTACTTTTAGATCTCGTGTAACGCACATGTGAAAATTATAGTAATAATAATATTTTTGCCACAAATACACCATATAAATTATTACATTAAAAAATGCTCTAAATAGTTGTCAAATCATTATTAACTGAAATTATAATTGGTGATAAGGTTGGCGATAATCCCAACTCCCACCACAAAACCAAAGGGTCAAGGTTGAGGCCTTAGGATTTATGGTCTCAAGTTCGATTCCCTCTATATTGAGGTTTTTCTACATTTTATCTTGTCATATATGTATCTGTGCATACTTATACTACTACAATACAGTTTGTACTTTAAGAAGAACTTTTAATTTGTGTGAATTTTATGGCTTGATGATAGGGTGATATGATACACATTAAGTGCTTAGTGTGCTTTTTTCCTTTCACAACATATATCCAGTCTAATTCGGGTCATGAATTGGTGCCTAGATACCCTGCCATGGCAAGGCTGATTGATTAGAAGTGGGAGATCAAGGGCGGAGATAAGTGGTATCAAGCTATGTTTGGGTACACTCTATTTTGGTAAAGAAGCATATTTTGGTCATATAAATATTGGAAAAAAAATAGTATACGTATTAGTATTACTTTATATTTTTGGCACATCCCAGTACCGACGACTGGCTCCGCTCTTGTGGGAGATGATGAATGGTAAGATTTCTCGCAAATAAATAGTAAGGAACAAATTTTGTATGTGTCGTGATTTTAAGCATGTCATGTGCCGTTAATAATTAAAATGAAGTGAAAGTTCACATCATAATAATTATGTGACTTAATAGTATATTGTCATATATCTAAATTTTAAAATTTAAATTAATTGATAGATAAAATTGAATTTTAAATGGTAATCGCGCGAAAAGATTCTTTCTTATCTTTTACTAGACAAACTTGACAAAAAATCGAAGCACGGGGTAACCATTTGCCACAAAAAAGCGATGGGAATTTGACAACTCTGTCAGCATGTACGACGGCTGTGCTGAAATGGACAAAAGATTATCAGAAAACCTGTGGTGGAAAATGAAATAAAATTTGGTGGCGAATGGACAGTGAATTTTGACATTATAGGGGAATAAACATAAATAAATATATATTTTTTTGGGAAAATAGAAATTTCATTGATAAACATATCATGAGTACAACCACACTCCAGACTCGACTAAACCACCACCATACGCCAAACGATGGGAAAAGCTACAAGTAGCGAGGGGTTCACACCTTCAAGAAACTACCTACGGGCACAATAATGCACAAGCTCGGTAGGGCCCGTACAGACCTACTGAAAGCACACATGAACACACATGGGCACACTTGGACCAGCGATAAAAGTTTGTCATTTCTTTATCTTTCAATGCCTAACTAGACTATAACATGTGCATTATGCAAGAAGAATAAAATAAATTACAAAATAAATATAAAGTATTAATAATACATCATAAATTAATGAAAAATATAAATGATACATACACATAGAATAACAAACGTATATTAATAGAAAAATTAATCAATTAGAAATAAATTATAAAAAAACAAAGAAATGTTATAAACTAGAAGAAAAGAGTAAAAAAATAGAAAGAAAAATTAGAGAGAAAACTCATGAATGTATATCAATATGAGAATTAGAGCAATCTATTTATAGGTAAAAGTCTGAAGTTTTTGGGGTATAATAGTCATTCACTAAATACAATAATTATTTACAACACTCTCCCTTGAATAACTATTCTATACAACAATTGTCTCATCAAAAACCTCGTTTGGGAAAAACCCATTGGAAAAAATATACTAAACCTAAGAGAAAAGAATACGATCAGTTCTGATAAGCGTTGGAGTGTCTAAGTACAGCCTCATTAAAACCTTGCCAAAGATACCTAATTGGACAAAAACTGATCGAAGGAAAAAAGAAAAAGAGTACAGCTGTTCTCTTTGATTTTAGCCAACAATGGTTCTCGTGATTAGCTTTTCATATCTCTCCAATATCTTTAATAATTTGAAATATATTCTGCTTCAAACAGTATCAACTCTTGAGGAGTTTCATATCGATTGTTAATATCATATATATCTCAGATATTTATTATATAAAGAATATGTCTCCTTAAAACCTTACAAAGAAAAACTCAGTGGGAAAAAAATCTAAGTGAAGGAAAAAGAGTACATTATTCCTTAAATACGCTATTGTTGTTACCTTGTTAAAAACCTTGCTAGAAAAACTCATTAGGAGAAAACTTTAGTCAAGGAAAAATAGTACAATGTGTATCTCCCTCATATTAACTGGCAATGTATATAAGAACTTTAAATTCTTTATATGCTTCATTTAAGCATATAAAATCTCATGATATATTTTTATATATTGCCAGTCAAACGAAACTTCATGTTTCAATAGCATCCACTAAATATTTAATGATATTTTAGCATACTTGTCGATCATCATATTATTGACATTGTAACAATCTCTAGGATTGTTTTTTTATCTTAACCAATATTCAGTATCAACAATTTTGATGAAATTTGATTCATCCTTTTCTCAATTTTTTCTTTTCAATTTCATCTGATCTCAATATAATTTATCAAGCTCTCTTTATTCTAATAATTTCAGGTACTGAAGTCTCTTTAAATGCTTTTTAATTAGATATCTGTATATTCTTTTGGAGTATATACTTCAAAAAGGACCATCACAAGTATCTGCTCTATATTCATTTTCATAGATGTTTATTTTAGAATCGACCACATCATACTTTACGCATGCTATTAATATCTCAAATCCTCTTGTAGGATTTTATATCAATCCAAAATGGAGTATTTAACATATTATATTTATTGGTAACTATGCAGTCAGTAATCTGAAATGATACTATTGTAAACTTCAAGTTTGCATTATACGTACAAGGATTATAATTACGCATTGCATATACTTGTTACCAACTATCAATTCCTCTCCCCGAATGTTGAGAAGACTGTTCAATTGATGGAACAGTAAGAAAAATATGAAACAAAATATTATCCTTCATGGACGAAGCATAAAAATAGGGATTCAATTCTAATTTGTATTCTCAGCATTATAATAATATTCATCTTAGCTTTTGTTGTAAAGCGACTATACATTTCGTACTTATCAACTTGAAGCGAATAACTTGAAGCAAATAACTTGAAGCGTATTATATTATTTTACTAACCATAGGCAATTAATATCCCAATTGATTTATGAATAATTAATAACATTTGGGATAACATTCACTAATAAGATACATACGTCTTTATTTTGATATATTTTGATATCTGGAACTGTTGCTTACAATCAATTGATCAAATATTTTCACAAATTTCAAGTTACGCGTTTGACATGTTGGTCCACTCACCCACATAGAGGGTGAGTGGCCTCACACGGTTCAACTGGAATATTTTCTAGATATATTTGGAAATTAGTTCTAAATATTAATAGTCAAATTGTTTGAGAATTTACAGTACACAATAATTATTTTAAGTGGAAGAATCTACCCGTTCTTTACATGGTTCTCGAGAATTCTTATCATTAACAAATCAGGATGGTCTAACCGGTCATGGCAAATAATAAACTTCCATTTTATTGAACTTCCAATCCAATATAACAAATGATATATTTGAACAACATAACCAAAACTTTTTAAATAAGAGACGTCAGATTCTCAACTAAAAACATGTCACAAGGAAGAATGCTGATGATAGATAATTGACTTTATATGAACCACCACTAATGCATGCAATATGGCATGATCCCAAATAGAAATTGAAAGTTTTGTTTTCACAAACGATGGTCTAGCAATTAATTAAAGATATTTAATGAACAATTCTATTAAACCACGTTGAGTGTGGACATAAGTAAATGTTCAACCTCAATTCCGATTATCATGCAATAATCATCGAATGCTTGAAATCAAAACTCATCAGCATCATCAAGGCAAACATTCTTGATTCTAGGAATTGGGTTCTTATTTTTATTATATGAGCAAGTAATCCAGCAAACACTGTATTTATAGTAGAAAGCAAGCGAACATAAGACCATTTAGTAGAAGTATCAATCAATACTATAAATTAATAAATTGTCCACATAGTGAGTATATCAACCCATATAATCTCCATGAATTCTTTTCAAGAAATTGGAAACTCAATATTAACCTTCATAGTGAAGGTTTGATGAGTAACTTGCCTTACTTACAAGCAGACATAGAAAACCATTTGTTAAAAGAAATTTCTGGCTCTTTAGATTATACCCATGTAAATTATCTACTACATCATAATTGCTTATATATGTCTAAACATATCATGCCAACATATAGAGTTCTTTTGGTCAATGAACTTCAGGTTCATGACATAGTTTGCCTCAATTGCTTTTACAAATGTATAATACATTCCTGATTGTAGTGCTCAGAATTTTTCCTTTATCTACTTTCAGCTAGATACAAAGGAATTTATGTAAAAAATGTTATTATCTTTTTGTATTATCTCAATATAATATCCATTGGATATTTTAAAAACTCAGCAAATTTCTTTTGAATTTGCCAAAGTGTATCATCATATACAATTTAGTATTATTTGTTAAAATAATAAGATCGTTTATGAAGTTTTTGATTATTTTTTATGCACATGATATATAGTATTAACATTAGTTTCAGCTAATATTAATTTAGAAAGTACTTTATCTTGAATAATGGTATGTGTAGTTGCACTGTTAACTAGAATAATTTATTATGATTAATCACCTATATGGTTATCAATATTCCCTTTTGGATTGGCAAAGAAATTAGAAATAAAGAAGTAAGTCACTACTTGACTATCATAATCAATGAAATTAGTCTCCACTTTCCTTTTTCCCTTGTTTGACTATTAGTTAGACATCTACGAAGTATTTTGTTGTTTGACATATATGTGCTAAATGTGCTTGATGCTTTCTTTTAAATGAGCTATCATTATTGGAACCTTTATGCATCAACTGTTAGAGTTTTGTTCATTAGTTTTTTCAAGTCTTCACTCACGGTTCACGATGAGATGTTGCATTTGCTTCAGGCAATGCAATGAAATCAGTGAGGCGTAACTCATGATTTTTCATGTATCATGTGAATTTTTTATGGTAACGTACTCTACTTTCAAGATATCATGGAGATAATAACGAAGGAAACTAATTACTTTTACACTATCTTTGGA
This sequence comes from Nyctanthes arbor-tristis, assembly GCA_963692815.1. Classification (NCBI taxonomy): domain Eukaryota; kingdom Viridiplantae; phylum Streptophyta; class Magnoliopsida; order Lamiales; family Oleaceae; genus Nyctanthes; species Nyctanthes arbor-tristis. The sequence goes on from CAVNYN010274237.1 coordinate 13,171, forward strand.
CGTGTTTCCTTCTTTTATTGTCTTACTCAAATTACTTGAGATCAAGTGTAATATAGCATCAACGGCTCATGACAAATAATTCTTATCAATATGTCACGTGAAAATAAACTAAAATTTCGTGATATTAACTACTTGTTTAACTTTATGATATGTGAAGTCATAAATTCAATGTCAACATGACATAAATATTTATGCTCTCCTTCAGAGAGTATTATTTAACATATCACCAATCTCTATAGCTATTGAGACATATGCTACGTACTTCATGAACATAGTGAATTATACTTTTGAAATTAATTTGGGAATTAATTTGGGCTATTACTACTTCAGGAGCTATAGATAAATATTTTTTAAGAATATTGAATTACCAAATAAATTAAATCCAATATAGACTGCTTTTTATGTGCGTGTAATATTCTTCTGAATATTGCAACTAGTTGTGCTACTTCAGGATCAGCAACTTATTTAATCTAATAAAGCAATTAACTAAAAGTAAATCATACAATAACAAATAAGTAATACATATAAGGAATTAGAAAAATAAATAAGTTTCATAATAAGTAATATGAAATATTCTTCAAGAATATTTATTCATTGTATTTTTGGTCAAGAAAATACAGATATAAATCTGATATATCGTATTCTTTAGGAGCATATCATATTTAATTGGAATATAATGAGACCATGTTGTGTTCTTTAGGAATCTCAACGTATTAATCTTAATAATCTTTAGGACTATTAAGAATTACAGAATCACATTTTTTCAGGAATTATAACAAATCTTATATGACTTTTCTAAAGTCAATCATATTATTCTGAAATATGAGATGTAATTAGTGATTCTTCAGAAATCACAATATTAATGTATGTCAAGACTCTTCGGGATCCAATCATATTTTTCTAGAATATGTAACACAATTTGTTATTCTTCATCGATTACAAAAAAATAATATATAGATCACAATAATCTTCAGGATTATTGAGATACTTTAAATATCGCGTTTCTTCTGGAAACAACGATAACTATAAATCAATTAAATGATTTCTAAACACTCAAATAACACAATAATATATACACCGTTCATGCACGATGGAAATTACGAAATGGTAATAAGTTAAATGTATCTTAAATAACGATCTAATTAAATTGGATTATGTTTTTTTTTAACAACCTGCGAATGACAATGAAAATTTTTTCTTCAAAATCATTACTACCATGAAAAATTGAGAAACTAAAACCACATATGATGTAAATTGAAAAACGGTTTTGAGAGAGAGAATCATGTTAATAACATGTTATAAACTAAAAGAAAAGAATAGAAAAATAAAGAGAAAAATTGGGGAGAAAACTTATGAATTGTGTATCAATATGAGAACCAGAACAATCTATTTAGATATACAAGTCTACGGTTTCAGGGATAAAATAATCATTCACTAATACAATAATTATTTACAACAGGAAACAATTTGCGCAGATTAAAATGACAAAATGGAAAGAACAAAAAATGTCTAGAGATAATATTGTAGTATATAAGAGAAAACAAATATACAAATCGAAAAAAAAAATTTGCAAGGAATTGACAATCTCATCTAACATTCAAAAAAATTATACATAATAATACTATAAGTGGCTTAAGTCCACCATTGATTGCTTTGCATGGAAATATAAAATATTCCCGTGTTAAACTTTATAACCCTGTTCGACTTTCATTATTTTGTAATACCAATTTAATTAATAACTTGTGCATTGCACTTTAAAGTTAAAAAAGTTACAAAATAAACATACAACGCCAAAGTAAATTAATATATTGTTCTGAAGTACAAAATAATCCTAGACTTGTAATAATAAGTACAAATTTCCAGTAAATTATATGAACAATGAAAGTAAGAATCATATTGAGCACATGACAATGATAAACATTGAACGGCTCTACCAAGATAATAAACACAATCTATATAACCAAATAATTAAACGTTTGTCAAGTACAACCCATATAGAGAATACCAAATATCAAGAAAAACATCAAATATTTAAGAGAATCTACCCTGCGTAATTTTATTCCTATACAACTGAAGAATCACAGTAATATGTTTCGCACAAGGAGTTTTTCATATACCTTTTTATAGCATCTGCATAGTCATTTCACAATGTACATGTGACACAATTTTTCCTAAATGATTATGGGTCTTTGGCTAAAAATTAACCTCCATTTGTGAGAGTTGGCCTGATAACCTCTACCATTCGGCTCAATGTCGAAGTTCAACATGGCATACAACCCATGCTAGTAGATTGTTTTCGTCAAGCACAGGGATTAAATCTTTTCTAATGGAGGCTTGGATTGTGGGCCCTTATGAACCAGACAAAGAAGGTAAAACAATACAGAACATTAATAGAGGAATATAATGATTGTTAGGTTCTATAATTTAGTAGACACTAAAATTATGATTCATGTAATTAAAAAGTAATAAAAGATGTGTCAACATGCTTTGTGATATCACACAACATTCAAAAAAATTATCATCTTAATATCATAGGGATATAAGATTATCAGATATTAACATCACAACATATTTACAAATCTCACAAGAGTATCAGATTGACAAGACAGTTCAAAATAACATAATAATTAAATGATTAAAAACAGAAAAATAACCAAAAATCTAATAATGAACAATGAGATTTTAAAAATATAACATTCCACAACAACAAAAAGTAGTATTAAAAGAGATAATCAGGAAAGAAATAATCTAAAAAATAATAAGAAATTAGATAATACACTATAAAAAAACTTATAATTTTAACAACTTTCATAATCTTATTAATCAAAACAAACAGAAGAAACGCCAAAATAGGAAAAATGGCAAGAATTCTTCCTAGAGGTAAAAGTACAATACGATAGCTTACTGAACTCAGACAGAAAAAATTTAACACTCGAAAAGCAAAAAAGAAATACAAAATCGAAATACCCCCTCTGTCCCAATTATATAGTTCATATTGCTTTTTTGAAGTGTCCCAAGTATATAGTCCTCGTTCTTTATTAGGAAGTGTAAAATTTCATTAATTACTAATTTACTCTCATTTAATAATTAGTTAAAACTATCAATTTTAAATCTACTCATTGAACAAGGGTAAATTAAGAGTACAGATTGCAAAATATATATTTTCAATACAATTTTTAATCCACATGAACTAGCAAAACATACTATATAATTGGGACGGAGGGAGTAAATCACAGAGAAAAAGTTTTAAAAAATACATATATATATATATATATATCAGCTCAATCAAATCTTGAGAATTGAATTTCATAGGAATAAGGAAAGAATTCCATCTAGAGAAAGACATCCCAAAAATAAGCACCAAAGATAAAGTTCCAACCAATTGGAAATGAGTGAGAAATTAGGATAAAAAAAAACATCCCCTATAGAAAAGATGCTTTAAAAGGAAAATTTTAAAAAATATATTTATAGAAAATGACGCCATAAGATGACATCACCATATAAACTAAAAAATCCAATAAAAGGCGGGAAAAATGCCCACCCTTACTCCTTTGAGAGAGAGAGAGAGAGAAATTTGTCATTGCCTATTATTACACTCCATTTAATCATAATAGTAACTACAAATTTAGAATATGTCATCCTACTTTTAGCTACATGCTTATAAACAAACTAAAATAATGTGAAATTTTCAATGAAGCAAATATAATTATTTATTATGTGATAGTCATAATTAATGTTAACGTGATAATCTTATATTTATTAAAGTAGGATAGTTGTCATATGTAAGTTTTTCCTCCAAAACAACTATCCTACTTTTATATGCTTCTTTTATTTTGTTTTTGTAATAATAATAGTAATCTATTAATGTTATTTTGCTATTATTTTGTTTTATAATAATAGATGAAATTTTATATACAATTTTATTTTATATATAATATGTTATTTATTATCTATTAGTATTTCTTATATTTATTTTTTTAGTTTTTAGGATATCTTCAAAGATTAAATATTTCTTAAAAATTCTAGCAGTTGATAGATAATTTTCAAGTATTGGGGCATTAGGTCTTCCTTCTCATTTTAATTAAGTGCCTACTCGTGAAGTTGATGGTATAATAATAAAATAAAATTAAATCTATATTAAAACTTTTACTTTAATTCAATATGATAAGCCACAAGTCATAAAACCTATGACTATATATTTAGTACATTATAACTTAATTTATTATTTTTTCAGGAAACATATATATTGGTAAAAGTTTAAGCTGAATGGATACAATAGTAATAATATTCGATGGTAATGATTATTTAGAATAAAAATAAAAAATTCTTTTACAACAAAAATTTAAGTTGAAGGGATATAATAATAATAATATTTGTTTGTTTCACAAAAAACAAAAAGAAAAAAAAGTTGATGATGATGATTTAGAACAAAAATAAAAGATTCTCTTAATTCTTTTTAGAGCGGAAGTGGTTAAAAATTAATGTTAGGAGTAAATCATATAAAACTTATTCTTTGTTGTAATGTTGCTTCCCTTGGGTCTTTTGTAATAGGAGGTTATATATTTTAAATTTTTTTAGAATAGATTTAGTGAAATAGTGATTTCTTTAGAGAATGTATATAAGAGAAAATGTGAAAAATAATTTTTCCAAGAATATATGGTGGAGAATGAATATGTGGAAAAGAATTCATTATGATAAATGAATATCAACTACACCTTAATATACATAAACAAAATGTGAGTATAGGGTAATTCTAGAGTTATATATATTTCGTATGTTCTCTTTTCTATACTTTTTTGATTTCCATAATCAATATGAAATTAATTTTATGTTAAAAAATTATTCATTCTCATTTTCATTACTTAAGAGTATTGTTCATGAATGACAATTTAATTAGCTTTGTGCTAAGTGAAAATATTATACGTTTTAATTTGATTCTATTTATATATATTAGTAACATATGTATATAAGTGAGTAGTATGCAGTAAAATTGTGATTATTTAGTTTTTTAAATTACCACGTATTTTTTTCACGCTAATTATTCTATTCAGTGCAACACAGGGTATAAAACTAGTTAAATTAACATATGTGATTTGAAAAAAATAGAAAACTATTCGCCATGAACACAAATAATTTCTCTAGAAATATGTTTTTATTTGACAACTTGCACAATAATTATTTAATTTAACTATTTAGTATTTAATTTAAATATATTAAGATTAAATTTTAGTGTTTTTGGTGGTTAATTTCAATTTTAACTACTATTACAATCGTAAGTCCTATTGCCCATATCTCTTAAAACAATTAGTGTAGTAGCTCGAATTGTAGTTCAGTGATTAGGATATTTACATTCCAAGTTGGAAATCCCGTGTTCGAATCACACATGCCCCTTTCCGAATTTCCCACCCCACCCATATATCACCATGTATTAAAAAAAAAAAGAAACAATTATTGTAGTATAGTAAATTGTAACTTCCATTTGAAATTTTTTTGAAGGGATCCATTTGAAATTTTTTAATTTCAAATTCTATTTTTACCTTTTCTTTTCTTTTTTTTGCAAACCCATTTTTACTTATTATTATACCACATTATTTCCTTACTTAAATTCGATGAGTATATTAATTAGTTTCAATTCCATTATTGACTTAATGTTTATTGTAATTAATTTCAATTCAATCTCAAGATCAAAATCACAACATTAAACACAAAGTTTGCATCTGTTATCTTTTTATATTGATATTTTATAAATTCAAATTAATACTATCAATAATTATAGGAATCCAATTATCCGAAGTTAATTATTCTATTATGATAAGTTTTGATTACTGCATTATTTATTGTCATACAATGTGCAACACACAATTATATTATGTGTGAATAAATAAAATTCAAAATGTTATTGAGGTTGTGGGACCTATACATTAAAACAAAAGATATTAAAAAGAGAACAATTGTAGTAACGTAGCATCGCATGGTTCATACTATAATAGTAGATGAGAATGCACCCTTTGGATCTTGACTTTAGAATTGAATTTGGTTGTCCTCAGCTAATGTTTAATAACAGTAAAAAAAATAAAAAATAAAAAGAAGAAAAGAAAAGAAAAGACTATAAAAAACAACGGTTCTTATAAGTGGATTTTTATGGATTTCATTAATTATTAATCACGTTAAATAGATTTTTTTTAAAAAAAGTTAAATAGATTTTATAGATTTTAATGTTTTTTTTAAGTAAGAAAATAAAACTTATATATCAAACTTTTTTCAATTCCAAAATAGTGCTTCCGAATTCTTAGTAGATTTATAAGATTCATTTTAAATCAATAAATTTTAATGAGAAAGCACCGCGAAATTAATGAAAAAAACGGTTTCCTAACGAAAAGACCCTTTTTGGTGTGTGGGGTGTCTAGATACACACCACATATATTTAAAAAATATATAATGTGTATGAAAAACACATGGTGTGCATTTATACTTGCCATAAAAGCTAGAAGGTTTTCTTATAAAACCTCTAGGAGGTTTTAAAAAATTATCCCAAAAATAATATAAAACTATATGGCCCCATACAGAAATATGGCGTACATCGATGCATGTCACATAGTCAGTGGCGAAGGGAGATGGGGGCCTTTGGGGGCACTGGACCCCAATGAAGTTTGGCCGATTTTTTTTTTTTTTGAGTTAGGAGTTGAAACTCAATTGTTTCCCACACCGCAATTCACTTCCTTATATGCGTATCACATTCTTCCTCCCACAAAACCGAACTAAAATGCAAAAACATATATAGTAGTCCTTCTAAAACTGAAATTCTATTCTTTACTTTGTCTAGATGTGTGCTCTTGTAAAGAGTTTGGAAACTTTTAGTGTATTAGTGATCTTGTACAAAAGTTGGTTACAACTAAAAAAAATCGAATATATCCATTTCTTTACAAGCTTGAGATCGGAAGAGCATTAATTCTCCTAGTTGCCGTTACTGTGTATGAAAGAGTATTTTCTATAATTAATATTGTCAAAAGACAATTTTGATTGGAGATCAATGAATGAATTATAGTTTAGTTGCTTATATTGAAAAGGATGTATTTAATTTAACAAAGATGAAAATGATGCTATTATGCCGTGTTATAAAAATATGAAAACCATTAAAAAATAGTTGTAAAAACTTGGTACTAGTTTAATATATTTGTATATATTGTTTATCAACAAATTCTTTAGGTATAAGTTAGAGAATTTCCACTGGGAGGGGCAAAATGAAAGGGAAAAAGTAAAAAAGGGAAATTGAGGGAAAAAAATCCAAATTATTTGGGTTTTTTCCTTAAAAATCCAAATTCTTAAAAATGAGCTTTTGGGGGAAAATCCAAATCATTTGGGTTTTTTCCTTTTAAAAATGAGTTTTCGGCCCTTACACTGAATGGGGGTAGTAAGGGGAAAAACCCATATTGGAAATGCTTTTAATGTGTGACTCTATTGGATTTATGTCCTGGTTCCGCTAATGTATATAGTTGTGGTTTTCCATGTGGCGTGTGTCTATGCACGCCACAAGGTTATATGGTACTATATGGTGTCATAATATATAATGTTAGACCGAAACTCAAATTGTCGTCCTAATGAACTATAGGGTAAGAGTAGTCAGTGACGCCTTATGTGTGCTTTTTGTAAGAATTAATGTGCACGTACAAATAAGTTAAAATGCATGATTTTTGAGCTAGTAGTTCTAACTTAGACAAATAATAATGAGAATCTGACGAATAAGTATTGAATATATAAGTCTAATTGGCAATTTTTCATTAAAAAGGACAAATAATATATATATATATATATATATATATAAGTAAATGGTGATGGTCACACACTTAGTATCTAACCAGAAAGTACAAATTAATTTGATTGAGACGAGTTTTCAATTTAGATAAAGGGAATTATATTCTCACTACCAAAATTTATTTCCATACCACATTCTAAATTTACCGCAAATAATTAATAGTTTTAATCTAAATATCACAATTATTTCACATTTTAAATATAAAAATATCTAAAAATAGGTAGATAAGATAAATATATTTTCTCTTAATTTTCCATCTTCCCACCGCAACTACCACCCCACACACACACCCACCTTCTCCAACCATTTCCAGTATTCAAATTCATGCAGTCAGCCCATGACATGATTTAGCAAGCAATGCACTTTGAATTGTCTCTCATAGGCCATTGATAGATTTTGCCTTTCAGTAATCCTTTCATCTAAAGAATTAGATTAGATTAGGTTAGATTAGATTTATTTTTTTGGGTGGGGGTATCTATAATATTATCGACTCTGATTTGTCCCCTACAAGTTTTCATCTAAAAGTGAAAATAATCACTAAAATTTGTGGGTGCGTCTAAATTTTCATATTTGATGTAAAAATGGACTTTAAGAAGTAGTATGGAATATTTCATCCCGAATTCATTGAGGAAAATAAACGACCTGTAGCCTTGTTGGAAAAATGAATTGAGAAAGGAGACGACCAAGAAGAGAAAAGAAATAACAAAAATACGATACGATAATGTTCGTGCAGGAGAAACTAATTAAAATATGGTTATTTGTTAGAATTTGTACAATATTAATTGGGTTTTTCCTTATTTTATGAAAACTAGTTAGATAACGTAGTTTAACATTGCCTGAATACTCAATAAGTTATATATGATTATATCTGGTAGTTTGGGCTCGGTACACCTTTATGGGCTTAGACCCATTAGTATGACTTGTGGAACAAGTGTAGACCTATTAGGGTTTTCACAATGGGTGGAACCTTAGTGATATCTCTATAAGGGCTAGGTCCCCTCTTCTCTCAATATACTAGATCGTCTCTGCCCATTGGCGGCTATTGTTACACAGTAGTAGAGAAGGAGAGCAAGATTTAGTCTGCGTCGTTTGCAATTGTGCTTGCTGAATTAATCTAGAACGATGGAATCGAGACGTATCTCTTCAATCTCTCATATTTTACGTGTTCTATATGATATGTAGATTATTGAATAACTCTAATATATTTATGTAAGTTTACCTGGGATATTTTAATTAAATAAGAAATTGTGGTGTCAGAAGTAAAAGTGTAGTGGTAATATAGATAATTACCTTTAGTTAAGAAATTTGGCATGACTTGCTAGTAATTAATAGATAAAAACCAACAAGCTAACATTCGGACTTGAAATCTTAGAGCATCTCTTTAGGATATACATATACACACTCAAGGCAACAAAAATTTTTCTTGTGCAAAATGACAAATATTAGAGCATCCCTTTAGGATATAAATAAATGGAGCACACTAACAGTATTTCCAATGCGATAAGAGTATCTATATTGGTGGTATTAAATTAAGTTATTAGTGAATCAAAAAAATAGCTACATTGGCAGTGTTAAGGAAATTAATAAAAGAATCATTTTTGATTAGTTATTAACTTTGTTGTTAATTTTAACAATAATTTTAACATTGTGTTAGAATTCAATACTTTGAAAATTCTTCTTTTTATTTATTTAATAAATTCTGACTAATAACTTTTAACTTAGACTTTTTTTGACAGCGGTCCACTTGGATGAATTTTAATGATTTTATTTAACACATTTAATGTGACACTTTAATAGTTGAATTTAATTTTCATATATAATATTTAACTTCTTAAAGTGCGCTTTTTGCTTATGTAGATAGTTAAATTTAACAACACTAATGTAGATGCTCTAATGTTTACCAAAAAATTGGTAAGATATCACTTAGAAAATATCTGACACTTGAAAAGAGACATTAATAAAGGAACGTCTTCCTTAACAATGTGGAATAATATCCCTCGTCTCAATTATACAGTCTACTCTGATACTTTACGTTGATTAAGAATTGTATTGAAAATATATATTTTGAAATCCATATTCCTAATTTACTTTTATTTAATGAGTAGAATTTAAAATTGATAGTTCTAACTAAGTATTAAATGAGTTTAAAATTGATAGTTTTAACAAATGATTAAATGTGGGTAAATTAGTAAAGTAATATAATTCTGAACTTCTTAATAAAGAAATGAGACTATATAATTGAGATACTCTAAAAAAGTAATATGAACTATATAATTAGGATGGATGAAGTATTTTATTAATTAAATCCAACTACCAAACACATTTTTGTCGCTTTCCATCCACCTTTTTGTCACTTTCCGCTATCACTGTTTTGATTTATTTCTATTCCTATGTCATACATTTTATCCTATCTATCAACTAGACGTTAGCAACGGCAACAAAATGGGGTGACCCGCTCCATGAATTTTTTGGTTACGTATGTGTCCCATCCCGTGAGGCTATAAATTTCAGGTATCACATTAAGTATCAACTATCAACTATCAACTAGACGTCAGACAGTGTAACATCACTGCCTAGACGACGCCCCTACAAAAGAAATGGCATAAGAAAAGAAACCCATTCATTTTCTTTTAGTACATGGTTCATGCCGCAGAGCCTGGTGTTGGTTCAAGCTGGTACCTCTACTGGCGGAAGTAGGCCACCGCCTCATGGCTTTGGATAAGGCCTCTAGCGGCATCAACCCAAAAAGGCTAGAAGAGCTTCGCACGTTTTCAGATTATAACCAGCCACTGATTGACCTAATGGAGACAATCCGGCTTGAGGAGGAGAAGGTAAATCTTGTTGGACATAGTGCTGGTGGCATGAGCTTGGCTTTTGCAATGAAAAAATACAATGGAAGATTTCTCTGGCTGTTTTTGTTGCTGCTATTATGCCTGAGACTGGAAAAAAGCCGACTTCTATTGAGGAGAAGGAACCAAATTCTTTTATGCATTTAAAAATGAGTAATGCTATTTACCTTTTTTTTTTTTTTTTGAAGGAAATGCTATTTACATTTAGTATAACTACTAGGTATTGTACGTGCGTTGCATGTGTTGGTAACTATGTGTTGAGGAAAGTTATCAACACTGAGAAAATGAATTTTCATTTTTTCATTTTCAAAGATAAAATTAGAATGCTACATGAAGACATTCATAAACTGCTCTACCATAGTTTTTAGCAGATAACCCCAATTTTGGTTTAGTTTTACATCCCAACAGGGGACGTCTATACTTGTTCAATTTTATCTATGTCAACTTTGGATTCCATGAAGCAGGCCTTAGAAAGTTTTAATATAAGCATGAGGGATTCGCAGAACTTCGAGATGTAGAGCACGCAGGGCTTTGAACCCAAACGCATTGTATCAACATCAAGAATTCTAGTATTGTATATGTCATTAGTTCGATCCTTTGTAGGAACTACTCGTAATAACGAACTTGCAAAATAGATCTGTTTATCATAAAGAGATTTATCGCTCCTGACCCTACTTCACCTTAATTGTTATTTGAACAAGTAAAAGTTCTGTCTTGGTCAGTCGATGCTTTTCTTTCTGTTACTTCAAAAGTAGCTGCTTTAGCTTCAGCCACTTGAATTTTAGATATTCCTTTCTATTTCTCATCAAACGAATGTCATCTTCTTCTGGAAATCCTAACTATTCTTAGCATGATATTGGGAAATATCATTGCTATTACTCAAACAAGCGTGGAACTATGAACCACGATGTCGGGGGTTCAAATCCCTCCTCGCCCACAACTGGCCCAAAAGGGAAGTACCTTTCCCTCTAGGGGTAGGATTTTTGTAAAATCTCATCCAGTAACTAACTAATAACAAGTAATAAGTTATCTATCTTTGTGATTTTCGCCCTAATTTGCACAGGATTTGTTATCTGTCTTAATTCGAGCTAATCCATCAATTGTGGATCCAAATAAAATCTATTTATTAATTAAAGAAAATTAGTCTGCAGTACTTTTGTACTACAATTTTCTCGTCAAAAGTTTGTGATCAAGGTCTTTTTCGATATTTTATATTATACTGCGGTAACTCCTACGGTATTATGAATTTTTTTTTTTTAAATTTGTATGCTCCTCTTCCAACTAACCTATAATTATCATCATTTAATTTTTAAATTATGAATAAGTTTGATTATCCAATTACCTAACTCAAATGAATAAGTGTACATATCCTTTAAATTAATAGTTTATAAATAACAGAAATTAATTATATGTTTAAACTAATTGAAAATTATAATCGTATCGTACTTTTGTCTTAATTTTCCATCTACGAATGTTAATAATTAGGATTAATTTTCCTCAAAAAAACATATGATTTCTTTCACGCATTATTAATATATATAACTTTCATGCTTTTTGGCTTTATTAGTTTAGATCGGAAGAGCGTAAATAAATAATAAATTTAGAGCATATTATACTGTTCAACTAATAAATATTTCGTACAATATCGTTTATTTATATTAGTATAAAAAATAAAATGATATCTATTTGTATCAGTGATAAAAATTGAGTTAAAATTTCTTGTAAATTATAGTTACTTTAACATGATAATAACAAATTTATATTATTATTTGGTTAACATAACCTTATAAAATTTCATCATACCAAAAAAAAAAAGGAAAAGAAAAAAAAACTTATAAACTTTCATATTGTTTATTTTTTTTAAATAATTTGATATGTATTTTTTTTACAATGCATACATATGTGAGAATCTTGTGGTATATAAATTATTACATAACATAATGTGCATAGTATGATTTGTTAGATAGAAATACGGGTGATTTTTGTCTAAATAGGTAATTTTTTTAATTTTTCTTCAATGAAATATTTTATTAGACAGAAAATGAAATGTAGTATGTGAATTGTAATTTCTTAAAACATAGTATGCAAATTCTAATATATTATTAACTTAGTATGTATTTCGTTAATTTCTTTTCAAAAAAAAAAACTAATAAAATTTCATATTATTTATTTTTTAATAATTTGAAATATATTTCCCGTGCAACGCTTGGGTGAAAATCTAATTAAAATTAGTGTATCAAAGTGAGGTTTCATTTTTGTAAATTGAATTTTTTTTGGTGGATCCATAATCCATATCTGCTACATGATATGTGATGAATCGAAAAATCTGATTCGATCTATTACACCGAACATTGGATCAAAAACTTTTTTTTTTTATCTAGATTAGGTATTCTTCAAGTTTGTTGTAGGTTATTTTTTTTTTTTGGGTTATCGCTACATGTTAGGATGTGTGGAGTTCTTATTTTACATTGTTTTTTATTTTTTATTTTTATTTGAATAATTAATGGTATATTGGTAATTTTAATAGGAATTAATATTGGTAATTGATAGGTTGAGGATGGAAGGTGTTATTAGGAACGTAAAACGACAATAAATAAAAGGTTGGGATCCTAAATGCTCAAAAAATGATAGAGACAAAATTGTATCAAATTGAAAGATTGAGAACCTATAATATCAATAAAGAATAAGGGCATAATAGTCATATTAATAGGGATTACTAGTGAAAATTGAATGTTGGGGACGAAAAGTGATATTATGGACTTAATACGATATTAAATAAAAGGTTAGGGTAGTGAGCTTAAAAAAATGGGGATAAAATTGATATAAAGTGGAAAAGTTGGATATGTAGACTGAAAATTAACCTTTATATCCCGCTACCCGACCTACATGGAGGGCTATTATTGGCTACCCAGCTTCCATATAATCCCACCACCCGTATGACAGGAGATCAATTTTGCCCTATTTTCTCCCAAAATAGACCCATTTACCTAAGTGTCCAATAAAAGATGTTAGTCAATTATTTCATGGACTGAACTTTGATTGGCCCGATAAGAAAAAGCCCCAGATAGTAAGCCCTAGTCCCAAATATCGCCATCCCACATATAAAAACCTCACCTTATTCTTGAGGGCATTTCAATTGCACTCCAGGCCAGAAATAATGGTGTCCCTCAAGCTTCAGAAGAGGCTCGCCGCCAGCGTTCTCAAGTGCGGCAAGGGCAAAGTCTGGCTCGATCCAAATGAGGTCGATGAACTCTCGAAAGCCAATTCCCGTAAGAATCGAATCCATTCCTTGATTAGATTAGATTGACTGTATTTCTTTATGTTTTTCGTTTTGTTCTGGTCGTTTTTCATGGAGAGGATTGGAATTGCACCTGCTCTTGTTTTGTTCTTGAATTGTTCGTTGTTTAGTGTAATTTGAATTTTCAGCGAGGACAATCATTTTGCTAAAATGGTCCAATCTAGATCTTTATTTTTGTATCTTTGCTTAAGCTTCATAAACTCTCTGCTAGATGATTGTTAAAAACATTTGTCTTGCACTCACAAGAAGGATAGTCAGTTTCTGAGCTTTAGCTCCGGTCAAGTTCTCCTCAAAACTGGTTACTTCTACGGCCTAAAACCTCCTGTCTCTTTTTATTCATATACCAAGTAATTGTCACAGAGAGCGAATTTCAGTACTTTGTGATTTTGCTGTGAACGCAGATTTTCCATTCTGCTATTTTAAGACATTAGAAAAAGATATTGTTTAATTAATGTGGCTAAATATAAATCTTGAGATATGTGTCTTTATAAATTGATAAATCCGAATGTAACTCTTAGCAACTTTTGTAATTTTGTTTGGAACTATTTTCACAACACAAATTCTAGTAGAGTTCCTATTCTGCATAGGAAAAAAATTGATATGCTTTGCACTCATTTAATGTCATATAAGACCAATTTGCTACAAACTGGATGAACATGGAGAAAATATGGGATTTTTTCAATGAAAATTTGCTGGTCCATTTCAAAAGAACGGGCACCTTGGTGTTCATACTTGTTTTTGAGAGACCCTTAGTCTACCCACTTTTCTGCGCATTCCTGTTTTACCCTGCTACAATGTTTTTTGTTTACTCCTACTACAATGTGTGCAAAAACAGAACAAGATAATCTATCTGCACAAGCTTTAGACTGTCAGATATGGATAAGAAAGGATTTTCATACTAAATTATGGATTATGGATTACGAGTAATGCTAGATGAGGACCATACCCGACACCTATATCTAAGGCTACAGATTTACCCTTAAATCAAGCAAAAAATTATAACCAAGAACTGGTTCAGAATGATGGTTGTATTCTTCCCCTTTTCCTCTCTCTAAACCCTCCTGAATCTTGATTGCCCCTAGGAAGATATCTAGTGAGCTGATGATGTTTGTTCAAATTGAAGTATGGATGGCATAAATCCAAGTTGAAGTAGATATTCACTGAAAGTCCTTTAGCAGTGGATTTTCACCAATTTGAAAAGAAGAATAGTACGTTGCAAGAACTGAAGCTATGAAACACGATCTCTTTTTTATATGTTGCTTAAACAGCTTAATGATTTGAGAACGAAACACCCATTATAGATTTGCAAATTTCAAAATCAATTATTTCTAAACCTCTGCCTTTGTAAACCTTTAGTTCTTGAAAATCCTTGCTAGTCTAGGCGAATTTTGTGGGATTTTTTGGGCTCTTGCACAAAGAATTCAAAATTTTGGGGAACAGCTGTGTGTTTTGGACTTGGGTTTCAAACAATCTGGAGTTCCGTTTTGGGAACGCCAAGGCTGCTTTTTAGATTCAATTTATCTCGCAAAATTTTTTGAAAGCCAACAAATTCTGATATTACAAAATATTTGTGATATTTTGTGTGGTGTCTGGTATGGTATCTAAAGAAGGTGCTAAGACTTTATTTGGGAGACTCTTAGATTACACACTTCTCTGGGGTTTCTTGTTTTCTTCTACTACAGTGTGTGCAAAAAGAGAACACGATAATCAATCTGCACCAGTTTCTGACTGTCAGTTATATGGTTATGAAAGGATTTCCTACATTTGCTCGAACTCGCCGGAATGGCCGCTGCACCAATGTCGACGCGGGTGCGGATCCGATACTGGATCCTTCAGAATGAAATAGGACACGGCAAACAGTAAGAAAATCAAGAAGGAAGAGGCGAAACCTGGAAGAACACCGTAACCCTAACCCATTGGAGAAACAAACCAGCAGCAGTCCTTGCACAGCGAGAAGAAGAACCCTAAAGTCTGAGAATTTAACCTGATATTGGGCCCTTATGCTATTCTAAGGTGCTAGTTGGGCCAGAACTTGCCCAGAACTTCAAAAATACCAGTTTTAAGAGCAACTACAAATGAATACTATGATTAATTAATTAAACATTATCTACTCTAATACATAGTTTAAAAAATATATATATTTACCCTTTACAATAAAAATTTAGCACATTTCAAATTTAAGTGAAATAAAAAGTCTTTAAAAGAGTTTAAATTTTTATTTTTTAGTCATATCCCTGCATCCATGTCCAAAATTTGGACCCTTTTTTGCCGTGTCCCCGTATCCAAAATTTTTAAAAATGAAGGATGGGACACTTGGATCAGTACCTTGACGCCTGCACCCGTGTCCGAGCAACATAGTACATCTGGTACAGAAAAGCTGTCTCTTTTTTTTCTTTTTTTTGGTTAACCCAATTTGTGGAAATTCTTATCTGCTTGTGGCTGCAAAGGCAATTTAGAATCTATCTATTGAGCATGAACAAATGCCTGCAATTTCCCTGTACAGAAACACTCTGTAGTATACATATTTTAGTGGGTTTTCTTAGTCTTTTTTGGTCTTATTCAGGTCAAAATATCAGGAAGCTGGTCCAGGATGGTTTCATCATCAGGAAGCCAACCAAGATTCATTCTCGATCCCGTGCACGTCGAATGAAGGAGGCTAAGAGAAAGGGGCGGCATTCTGGATATGGTATTTACTGGCTTTTAGTTCTGGGATATAAAATTTTGTTGCTGACTTGCTTCCAGTTAATGTTTGATGATATCAAAGTTTTTGAAGTATTAATGACAATGCTAGCTAATTGAATCTGCCCATTGTATGGGTATGTCATGTCAAAATTTTACAGCTCACCAATTGGAAACAAGGATTCTAATGTTCTCCATATTGTATGATGATGATGTTTTATTTTCTCTATTAAAAATTAAGCTAAGAATATTTGTCCTCTCTTTTCTGCAAGACTCATTTATCTTGGTGTATTTCTTTTCCTTTATCTTGTTTGTTTTTTGAAAGCATGATGCAGATTTAAATATATAGTAATTATTATTAATTTTTAAATTTTCAGGTAAGCGCAAGGGTACTAGGGAGGCTAGGCTGCCAACTAAAGTACTTTGGATGAGGAGAATGAGGGTGCTCAGACGTTTGCTTCGCAAGTACAGGGAGTCAAAGAAGATTGACAAACACATGTATCATGACATGTACATGAAGGTAAAGGGTAATGTTTTCAAAAATAAGCGTGTTTTGATGGAGAGCGATCTCACAAGTCTAAGGCTGAGAAGGCCAGAGAAAAGACCCTGTCTGACCAATTTGAGGCAAAGAGAGCAAAGAACAAGGCAAGCAGGGAAAGAAAGTTTGCTAGGAGGGAGGAGCGTTTGGCTCAGGTAACTGCAGTGCATAAGTATTGGTTTGTTTGAGATCGTGTATGAGTTACGAACTGTCATATGCAGAAGCTTCAATTACTACTATAACTTTGCATTAGAACCTGCAAAGTTGGGGTATCTTTGTATGTATTTCTCAGGTACTTTCCCAGACAAGCAACATGTATCTTTATGTATGTTCTGTCCTGTTAGTTAAACGGCGTATCCTAGTTTTATGTAAGACTTGCTATTATCCTGATATAGTTTTTCGGCTTTCTAAAGAAGCTATATATTTTCAATTGTGTTCTATTACAGGGACCTGGGGAGAAAGCACCACCACCACCGGCAGCTGCTGCCCCTGCACCTGCACCCAAGCCAGCTCAGTAAGTGACCTGTACATTAGTCTATTGCAATTTCGTGGTTTTTTTCAAACAGCACTTTGAACTGATTTTCCTTGTAACACAGGGGAACAAAGAAGGCGAGTAAGTGAATTTCTGACGTAGTTTGAACAAACAGCAGTTCCTGTAATCACTATATGTTCTCTGTTTGTTTCTTTTAGCATGACTATTTGCAGCAGAGTAGACTACTGAGAAAAGACATTTGTGTTGGTGAATTTGTTTTCTTTCATGCAATGATAATAATTTTTGTTTGATCTTTTTTCCATAAAATTGGATGTTTCTAAACCGCATTTAGGATGTCCATGCCATGGTTTAAACGTTAAAACACGTGGGGTTTTGCACTAGGGTAGATCTTACAGTGTGAATTGCTCTTTTGCTGCATGCTTAGATATATTTTTTTTATGTTTTTATTTTTAAATTTAAATTTTTTCAGCTGGGTTTATTTGGGTTTATAATCTACTAGTTTTTACCCTTGCGTTGCACGGGATTTAAAAAAATGCCATTTTTTTATAGAAAATATTATTCATACATAAGAAAACTCATTAGAAATAACAAACAAATCTATGAAATAGTCGTATAGGTAATAACGAAAATTTGGTCGAATGGATGAAAGAGTAACATGCAATTAGCATTTTAGTTCGAGTACAAATTTATCCCACATTACGAAAAACTTCTATAAATACGACATTAGTTGTAGATTTTCTCTCATATTTGGTGTCACTACATATCATTGTCTTCAAGCCCTGACGATGCGTCACCCTTGGCACTGCTATAGAGAGATGGCCATGACTAAAAATTGGTCTCTTTAACAAAAGATTAACATTTGTAAGAGATTGACCTTGATTTCTGTTTATTGTCATTGCATAAGAAATAATGATAGGAAACTGTCTTCACTGAAACCTAAAGGGCAATCTTGTGTCGCACAGAGTCAACGTCATCCGTGTGATCAAAACGTTATGACCTGTATTATTTCCGGAAAGAATCTTTACCTCGAGCACTTGTTTCCTCAATCTTGTAATAACAAACTTCGTTCCATTACAAAGTCCGAGAGTTGATAGCAGCTCCTACAATTTCTGGTCGATTACCTTTTGGAATAACAGGTAAGATTTGTCTAAAGTCTCCATCGAATACAATCGTTTTCCCTCCAAATGGCAAATCCACACTAAGTGGATTTTCAGATTTTAAAATGCCCTACATAGTCTTGTCAAGTGCCTTGAAGAACAATTTATTCATCATCGGTGCTTGATCCCATATTATTAGCTTGCTCCTACTAATCAGTTCTGCAAGTGGACTGCCTGGTTTTATGTTGCACATGGAGCCTTTATTTTGATTTAATGGTATTGTAAATCCTGAACGTGCCGTTCTACCTCCGGGCAATAAAACAGATGCTATACCACTCGATGCAACATTCAACACAATTTCTCCTATTGACCTAACGGCTACAGGTAAAGTTTTCCAAACGAATGTCTTTCCAGTACCCCCACAACCATATAAAAAGAATACTCTACCATTACTAGAGTCAACTATATTCATGATTGTATTGTAGACATTTCGCTGCTCATCTGTCAAACTTGATACCATTGATCTGTGTTCAACTGCAAGAGCATCTTTATCATAGCGCAATTCATCCTCCATAAGTCTATTGCCACCATCTTAAAAAAATCTTCAGTTTGGAAATGGCATTGGATAAAAATCACGCAAACTTTTTCCACTACGCCGCAATATCTTCTCAATCTCCACAAGTGCGTGGATCTTAATTTCATCATCAGACAACTGCAATACTATATTTACAAAATAATAATAAAAAAAAGACCATTATATTTAAATAATAAAAGCTATATTAACTATAGCAAGACAATACTTTTAATGTATGAAGTTATATATGGCAATACCTCTATCCATTAATGCATTCCTCTGGCGATAAAGCATATCATCTGAAAGATACGTCCAACACTTTTGCCAAACAACCTCAGGCACATGACAAAGAGTTTGATGTCAATAATGTTGCAAAAAGGGTTCTCAGACTTTGTGCCGAACTCCACTCGCTTGCCTCGACAATGCCATCAATGTACTCTTTGTCATCATCTAGTAAGCCTAGTGCATAACATGCATCTTTGAAAGTAGCATATTGGACACCGTTTACTCATTTCAACTCTTCATAACTCCTTGCTCCTTCTTGTATATTGAGAAGGCATATCAAGTAATACGCCTCTCTAAATCTTGGCGGAACAAACCAGAGTCTACCAATGCAAATTCCACTTTTCCGAGGATGCCACACCCTTGAATCTTTATCCCAAACAAATTTTGTAGGGAATTCTAAATAAGTCAATGACCTAGCCTCTGCATATTTTTTATTAGCCTCTATCCACTTAAGAAATTTAGTCTCGCCAACAGAAGGACGATCTAAGATATCCTCTATGTTATCAGCTTCTGAGAGTGTGCTCTTCCGATCTCTGGAAGATGGAAATTCAGCCGTTCAACTGCAGGATATCTGTATTGTATATCATACCCAAACAATCTTCAAGCTGCTTCACAAGAAGATATGTAACGACAATCACAATACATTTTAATCTCGTCAACTACCTCCTCTGAAGCACCAACATTAGGTGTCTTATAAAAAGCTGCAGTGACTCGATCATGTCCTTTGTTTACATATCTGAACAAATACTTGATTGAACTTGATTGGTTGCACCACTTAACATTGATATGTGCACATACTTTAGTAATAACTGTCGATTGTGAGGAACAACATAACGGCTATCAAGCTCAAAGCCATTCTTCATTACTGTTCTGCCATCATCCCTCCGTCTGGAGACTAGATAACCATCGTCATCAACTATGTTGCAATTGACCAACTTTTTTCGGAAAATGTTTGCTACATCGACCATTAACCATACACGGAGAATTGCTTCGAGTGGCACCACATGGACCGTGGACCATGAAATCTCTCACATCATTATAATAGTCAAGATCATCATCTTTATCTGGTATTTCAGCAGATATTATCTTATCAATGTCATGCCCAGTGGGGTATTTATCTTTCGGTGACAAAAATAGCAATATGTGTGCATGTGGAAGCCCACGCTTTTGGAATTCTACTGTAGCTTTTGGAATTCTACTGTATAAATGATTGCAACAAATTTAACCCAAAACCAAGTGAAAAAATAATTTCAGAACTTCACATTTAAATTAAAAAAAAAGATTATTATTACCTACTCTGACGTCTCTAAAAACTTTATTATTTTTCAAGTCTTTGATCAACTGCTCCAATTTCATCTTAAAAACCCGACACAATATGTCTGGACGGTCTTCCTTAGTTGACGGCAAAATATACGCTTTTCCTTAGTTGAAGGATCAGTGTCACCCTTTAATATTGCTTCAGTTAGACCTTTGTACATCTCGCATCTCAATTCTTTTTGATGAAATCGTACATAATTCAAACGTGAAGTCTCTACCATTGTATAAGCATCCACTATAAACTATTGGAACAATCTTGTTGAAAATAATATATGTGGGGATTCAGTTGCACGTTCCTGTAACCTGTGTTATGTCTGGACGGTCTTCCTTAGTTGACGGCAAAATATACGCTTTTCCTTAGTTGAAGGATCAATGTCACCCTTTAATATTGCTTCAGTTAGACCTTTGTACATCTCGCATCTCAATTCTTTTTGATGAAATCGTACATAATTCAAACGTGAAGTCTCTACCATTGTATAAGCATCCACTATAAACTATTGGAACAATCTTGTTGAAAATAATATATGTGGGGATTCAGTTGCACGTTCCTGTAACCTGTGTTATGTCTGGACGGTCTTCCTTAGTTGACGGCAAAATATACGCTTTTCCTTAGTTGAAGGATCAATGTCACCCTTTAATATTGCTTCAGTTAGACCTTTGTACATCTCGCATCTCAATTCTTTTTGATGAAATCGTACATAATTCAAACGTGAAGTCTCTACCATTGTATAAGCATCCACTATAAACTATTGGAACAATCTTGTTGAAAATAATATATGTGGGGATTCAGTTGCACGTTCCTGTAACCTGTGTCCAAAAAACTCTCGCATGCTAACTCTCTTTCTTTCCTGAGTGACCACAGTCTCTGATCCAGTGTAATCAATGTCGTCTCTGTAACAATCTTCTCCAGAAGGAAAAAGCAACGGATATTGAAGTCCAAGGTACAATGGATGTGACTCATTTATCCTTTGTAGGTCTCCACCCCGTGTCTGAACTATAATGTCCCTTTTCCCATAAGATGTATCCAAATCACCAACAATCAACATTGCAACTTCACTCACCAGGAGAGTATTGTATGTCCTTCTGTGTCTCGTGCCAATCAATCTAATTTTGACATTTGAGCAACTGTTTTCAATCAGCATGTCGCTAGCCCTTCTAAATGACTTTTCTAAACGATTGTGTTCATCCAACATCACTTTCAAAGCTTGCACAACATCCTTCCGCAATTCATTGCTAGTGTCATCTTTCCTTTAAAAAAAAAAAACAACAAACAAAAAGAATTATATCTAAAAAGAACAATCATCTAAAGTAGAAACTTTCCATTTTTTAAATTATTTTCTCAGAAGTATCATTACCTCACAACATTTATTCGATTTTGAATCTCATTTTGCGTGTCAACGATGTACAACTGAGAAAACCTGGGAGGTTCTCCTTCAGCAATAAACTACCAATTGAATGGTAGTTTTGACCACTTAATCTGAACATTGGCGGTGCCCGACCACTTAATCTGAACATTGGCAGTGCCCCACCTTTATTAATATCCTTGTCTATAGTTCCTCCCATTGATGTGAAAGAAAACATACTACTGTATGACCTTATATTTTGAACAAAGTGTTTGCCAGTGTCGTCTTTGCCATATAGCAAGTTGTTTAACACACTCGGTGGTGTTTTCAATTGTTCAAATCTAATTTTGCCGTGCATACAGCACAATGAAAACTTAGGCCGCGATGTATTGTAGTGCTTTGCAATTCTTTCTTGGTACCAAAAAATAGCTCCACAATGAACACACTGGCATGTAGGATCCCCAACACTCCAATATTCTGAAAATATTATAACGACAATCACATTATTGTCAAAAAAAAAAATATTTTAAAAGCGCATTGCATGATTTTTCTATAAACAGATTGATTTTCATAAAGGAGCTCATGAACTGTATTGAGAAGAAATATATCTAACCACAGTTATTTCCACTCATACCAATGTTCTTCGTTGCAACGGAATTATTGGCTACATTGTATACTGAGCTCATAGATGATGTCAAGGGCACTAATTGATTGGGTTGCATACATGTAGTTGGCTGATGCTTGGAAAGGAGAGATAAATGATATGAGATATCTATTTCAATTGAAAAAAACACATGCGTTTAAAGTTTTATATATAGTAGTAGTAGTAATAATAATACAATGATTATGACTATAATAATAATTATAGGAATTAAACTAAATAACAATAATAAATAACTCTAATTAATTAATATAACTTATACTAATCTAAGGGAGACAAAAGAAAAAACAAATATTATTCTACTATCATGAACTTATACCCTCTTTCGTGATAATGGTAGAATCATTTGTCACCCCAAAGGTCGCATAAGTATGAATTGATGCGTTTGAAGACTCTTCAAGAATAACGAACGGCGAGAAAAAACTATATCATTGAAAAAAGTCAATATAAAATTAATAAAATTTGACTTGTAAACGACATTTAAACTCTATAAGACTATAACCAATAATCCATACCGTTAGTCACATCAGTTAACGCGGAAGGCAACATCTGCCCTAGATTTGTAGTAATCAACTGAGAACTACATTTTGCTTTTGAGCTACCAGTATCACCAAAAACACTTATTTTACTCATATGGAAGTCTTCACGTCCTTAAATTTAAATACAATTCAAAACTATGTTACTACACGGGGCATTGCAAAACACATGTAGTTATAAGTGGCAAAAATATGTCAAAAAAACTCAAACTATTACTGTTGTCAATAGTAAGATTGGTCGAGAAAATAACAACATTGCAGCCAATTATAATAATAATAATAATATTATAATAACCCATAATTAAAAACGTAAAAAATCATTGCGAATTACAGTCTTGTTCCATCTAATTACATAAAAGTTAAAATAAGACCCCCTTTCCAAATGCCTTGAATTGTGTGTCATGAATTAATGAAAAACAATATATTTTATGTGTATATGTATACATAGTATATAATAAAATTAGTAAATAGTAAATGGTGGGGAAGATTCTAGAGAACACATCTACTTGGCCCAAAACAACATGCTGTGTTCTTCCTCCTCTCATGGAATGATAAACTATCCCTCAGCTCAAACCCTCGGATCCTTAACACCCGGATATAGATCCACTTCTCCAAAGCTCAGATCCTTGAACACAGATGCCGGAATATTAAACGGAAAGTCGATCGGGTAGATAGAATAAATGAAATCAACAGAAAATATGAGATAAAAAAACCCGGATATGTAGATCTTTTGTTACATATCTACATAAAAGGTCTATATTCGTAGATCTAACGAAGTGTTTCTTGTTTCTCTTCAAATCCACAACAATCGATGCTGTGAATTCAGACAAGAGGCCAAACTGAACTGTACGACCTAAAAATCGAAGCAAGAACGAAATCGCCGTGAGAGATAAGCGCGCGCGAGGAACAACTCGGAATGCTAGGTTTTCGAAGAATCCCAGATCCAAGATAAGTGATCTCTCAATCTCACTCACCTTGTACAAAACAATAGTCTAAGATCTCGAAACGAATCACACGTACACTTTTAATCCTACATTTTTATGACCGAAATCCATTTAGTTTTTTTCTTTTCTTTTTTTTTTTCTTTTGTGTTCGTTTTCTTTTTCCATATACATAATAAATGAATAGAATAAAACATCTGTTTAAATTCCGGGTCATTTGCTGGAGAAGACAAAATTTTTTATGCCCAAAGAAATTTCTTAAATAATGGTCTGTTCGATCTTTCAGTAAAAAATCACAGCACATATATATTGTTAATCTTGCATTTTTTAGACTGAAATCCATCTTGTTATTTTGATTTTTGCTCATTTTCCCCCCTAATATAGAACAGAAATATCTTTTCTGTCCAAATATATTTCTTAAATTCAACGCCATATACCTTGGTAAAAAAATCAACGTATAATTTCATAGATTTTTTGGACATAATAAAGGTCAACTAAACCATTGCTCAAAATTTTAATTTTGTGTTATATATATACATATATTTTTTTTTTTGTGACACAAATTGTAGTTTACAGAAGAAAAAGCATTAAACATACTCACTGGTTCACATAATAAAGATAATCCTTTAATCTAAATTTCCAGCAGATTGAAATAAATGACTTTGTCCTGACATAGTTAAAGTGTGTAACAATATATTTAATTAATATAAGGAAATTAAATGAACATATGGAACTAAGTTGGATAACACCTTTACAATCAATAAAGAACAGCGTTAATACTCATCTGTTTCAAAAACACTATCTAAGAAAACAATAATGTTGTGAAATTGACTGCCACACCTATAGCAAATATATTGGGAAAAAAATGATAAATTAGGTTAAACTATAAAATTGCCTCCTAATACATATGTTGCCCGGTGTATTTGTATCACTATTTTGACAGGTACACTATCATCCATATTGCATGGAAATTAAAAGCATGGTACGTGAAAAAAAGCATCCACATTGGATTCACAAGTCGAAGGAGAATTCCGGTAAACAACAACATATAATGGTAAAGATATATATGAATAAAAAAACAGGGAGAGATTGAACAACATCCGTTCTCCCAAAAAGAGGCAAAAAAAAAAAAAACTTAATTACACAACAATAAACCCCTCACACAGAATGTATTACTGTAGCAATTTCCAGAAACCAATCATTTTTCTTAATGACCCAATTATTTTCTCTAATTGATTACGTATTTGGCTACCGGGTATTTTATTAACATTGTTTGTCGTTATAAAGAAGATTTTAATTAGGCTATAGAATATTTAAAAAAATTATTAAAAAAGCTTAAAGAACTTCGTCTGACGCATTATCTCTTGATCGCTTGTTTGAAATCACGGTCGATGCAGTAAGCTTTCTCATAATGTTTTACCTTGCCTTTATTGGATGTTTGATGAACAAAACTTGTTATGATGCCTCCACACCCCCCCCCCCCCAAAAAAAAAAAAAAAAAAAATCAATGTAGTTTATTGTATACGGCATGTAGTTTTCACGGTAGCAATGCTCGCCTCTCAATCTCCCTATAGATACTTGATTTCAGATCTCTTGTTTGCTTATTTTTAACTCACACGGCTACAAATAGAATAAAGGTATAATAGCGTACTTAGATAACTCTTGATAAACTGATAATATGTTTTGACAATTCAAATGAAATAGGCTCAATTCAAATAAATTAGGCCCAATTGAAGTAAATCAGGCCAAATCCTGGTATTGTTACAGAATGAGGGCTTCTCGAAGGTAAGAGTGAGCTTCTTCATAGGAAATATAGTCCAACAACAATTTAGACCCACAACACTAAAATAACTCAGCCCAGGAGACTAAGATATAGAGTAAGTTTTGATAATTCAACCAATTCAGACCCAATTGAAATATATCAGGCCAATTTTTGCTAATTGTATAGACTTAGGCCCAATCTTGTTTAGGTGGACTACTAGTATCCAGATACCTATATCGTAGACTTCAAACTTGAACCCTTCAACACATTTGAGACTCAATGTGCTACTGTTTGAGGAGTTAGTGACTTGGGTTTTTTATTTAAAAGCTGGTCATTTAGATTATCAAATTGGACGTGTTCAAACAACAAATTATGCCCATGACTTATAAACTACATAAGGCACAGGAGAACTTGACATTACTTACGACAATTCAAATAAATTATGATCCCCAACAACAGAATAGGCCCACAAATGTTAAAATAAATCAGGCCCACAAACTATGATTATGAGTTTTGACAATTGAAATAATTTAGGCTTTCGACGTGACACAAGGATTTAAACTCGGATGCTTGCAATTTAATTGCTTTTTCAGACGTATCTATTAAGATCTCAATTTTAGTGCATGCAGCATTTGTATGTAATCCTGAATGTATGCAATCTACATGTTTTATGTGTTCTTTTTTTCCCCCTTTCCCCGCTCCCCAATCTGAAATACCCGAACTCACTGGAGTTTAGGATAAGAAGAGTCGTAAAACAAATACTTTGATAGAATAGTAAAATAGTAGAATAGTAGAGTGTTCAAATCGAAACCGATATTAACTCGAAGTAAACCATCATAACATCAAAACATAGCCAAAAAAAAAAAAAAAAAAAACACGAAAGCAACAAAGCAGTAAAAAATCAAAGATGTAGTTCGAAACATAGGTAATAGGTAGACGGCTTCAAAGTTTAATCTTCCTCCTTGATCACTGACATGAACATCTTGTTGTTGATATTATACGATAAATCTCCCAGGAGTGACGTCTTAGTTCCACTACCTTCCGTCACCTCACACGCCTCTCGATCAATTACCTTGAGTGGAGTAGAAACCTCATCATCTGAAATCGAATCCTATCAAACAACCTCAAGTCAGAGTAGTCGAAAGATTACTCAAATCACACATAATAAATAAACTGTTTCAATTCTACCTTTGACATGGCGTTCTTAACCATCTTAGAAAATAAGTCAGACTGTTGCATTGTAGCGTGATTTTTAACATATTTGGCTATTAGTTCAGCATCGCATGTCAATTGTTTAACAGAGTACACCATATTACAACCACTCAAGTTATCCTTGCTTATTAGAATCTTGAATCTGTGCCTCTGTCCCAGCTATATCCTTAACCACATCAGGAAACACATCACACTCAGCCTCTTTAGTTCCCTAGAAAAAGCAGCAAGACATCAGTTAAAGAAAAAAGAAAAAAAGGAAAAAAAATAGCACGATACCCAAATCTATAAAGCAATCAGTAATATTTGTACTATCCATCTCAATGCTGATGACTTCCCAATTAATTCAGCACACTCATTTTCCCAGAGCAAAAAACTCGCACATCCACTATAATCAACCACGTTCACTTCCACGTTGTAGCTATGTATTAAGTCTCAAAAAACAGAAAACATAAGAATACACAAAATAGACATCAATAGTAAATAGAAACAATAATAAGCAACGAAGAATAAAACTAACCTTGGTACAGCAGGCGAATAGAACTCCCCACACTTATCACAATAAACACCATCATCCGCATCGAAGGTCCTTTTCTGGCACTTCTCTTCTGGCAAAGCCATGTAATACCACCCGGACTCAACCTCAACGGAGTTAGTCTTAGCGTAAACCCAGTAGGCACCAAACTTAAAAGACAAAAGTAGAAAACAATCAATTCACATGCATGCTCAAGGGGAAAGAGAATATTGAAAGAAATACATTTTTACCATATTTACCTTTTGTTATTATAGAATTATGTATCTTGTATATTCATTCCTTGTATAAATTATTCTGTAGGCTGTATATAAACTCATACATACTGCGAAGATGAATACAAGAAATTATTCTCTCAAAACTTTGTTACTTTATTATGGTATCAGAGCAGAAATTCTTTTGTTGAACCCCACCGATTCTTTACGCAGCTTTCACTTATCCTTACAATCATCAAAGTCCATCATACAAATTATTCCATTCAAATTTTCTTTTTCACCTACTTCCACTTTACACCATCCAACTACCTAATTTCTTCATATAATATGTCCACCACCACCGACAGCCATTCCAAAAACACCACTACTGACGACACCACCCATATTGGTGTCAAACTTAAAGATTCTTCTGACCCATCCAATAAATATTATTTCCACCCTACTGAAAATTCATCTCTCACTATCTTCTCAATTATTGACAGGAGATAATTGGGCTACATGGAGCAGATCGGTAGAAATTGCACTTTCTGTGAGAAATAAATTGGGATTCGTCAATGGCAGATTCAAACCACCTTCAGAAACGTCAAACCCAGATGAGTATTCATTGTGGGAAAGAGCCAATCACATGATAATTTCATGGCTGTCACATTCAGTCGCCCTTGATCTTGCTCCTAGTGTACTTTTTTCACCATATGCTCAACATGTTTGGGAAGATTTCCGAGCTCGATTCTCTCAAGGTAATCTATCTCGAATATTTGAAATTAAACAAGCAATTACTTCACATATTCAAGGTACAATGACTGTTGCAACTTACTTTACAAAGTTGAGAGGATTTTGGGATGAACTGGATTCTTATCGTCCCCCCCGTTCATGTAACTGCTGTGCTACCTTAAATTGTGGTGAGAGGGAGAAGAGGATTACCTATCATGATGAGGAATGTCTTATGCAATTTCTTATGGGACTGAATGATTCTTATAAGTCAGTTAGAAGCCAAATTTTGCTTATGAAACCAGTTCCAGATATCAGAGAGGCTTACAATATGGTTACTCAAGAGGAGAAGCAACGAGAACTTGGCAATAACTCAGCCACTGAGCCATTCTCAGTTGTGGCAGCTGCTCGTACTCTTCGGTCCAAACCATATGGTAATTCTTCCAACAATAATGATACACTATATTGCTATTATTGCAAGAGAGAAGGCCATATTATTGATACTTGCCACCGGCTCAACGGATTCCCACCTGGACATCCAAGACATGATCCTAACTTTAAACCGAGATATGATCCTAATCATCGATCAAAAGGGACTAGACCACCTAATCGTAATAACCGTGAGCAGTTAGGCCAATATGCTGCTCATGCCACTACTACATCTAAGCCAGGTAACTATGGTATTTGTGATGCTTCTTCCTCTATTCATCCGGAGCTGCGAGATATTTGTCCAGGTTTATCTACAGAACAATATCAGCAATTGACTAATGCTTTTTCTACTTTGGGACACTCTACCAAGGGTAATACAGATGTTTTTGCTAATGCTACAGGTTTGTATAGTCCTTACTCTAATTCAGTATCATCAAACTGTTGGATTTTAGATAGTGGTGCCACGGATCA
>CAVNYN010274239.1:0-16532 GCA_963692815.1 Nyctanthes arbor-tristis
AAAAAGAAAAGCCAAAGAAGAAGAAGAAGAAGAAGAAGAAGAAGAAGAAGAATAGCAATTTCGTGATTTTTTTGAATGTCAATATTTCAATTACTTATTAAAAGGTTATTATTATATTTCATACTGAATTGATTATTTATTTCAATTTCCTTATATTTCTATTCATTTGGTTTCCCCGTGCAACGCATGGGTACGAGGTTAGTAAATAAATAAATAAATCTATTTAGACTCTTTACGCATAAAAATTGATATAGGTTTCTTTTCTTTTTTTTTTTTGAAGGCTCTAACGGGAGAGTTATCTACTGGGCTGCCTATAGCTCATTGGGATGCTCGCATCCTCATCACTTGGAATCGGCAAGCTCCTCCACTCACCCCATTCATAACTAGTTCTCTTTCCAGCTGGAACCCGACTCGAACGTCCCCTTTACTAGGTTCCCCGAAAGGTCTAAGGCACCAGTTTTAGGTCGTATGGCTACATGAAACTACTCTCTCCCAAACGGCGAGGCCCTCAACGAATAGTATGAGTTGAAGTCCTCTGAGCTTGGGCATCTCCAACCTTTATGCTACCAGAAAGCAAGGACCATAATTATGGTCCTTCAACTCATGGGAGTGATGTGAGATAGGGCAACTTCTCAATACCTCAGCAACCTATTGACAGGTCGTGGAAGTGGGACACAGAAACAGGCCTCGAACATCCTCATGATTGCTACCACACATCCTCTATGGGGCAATGAGCTAGTTCTCCCTCGTACGGAACCCAAAGGGTCACGTAATCAAGCTTGCGATATGCCTATCTCTAGGCTTGCAGATTTTTCTCTTTCACCTAGGAGAGGATATGCTTACACACCCATAGCTGGTCCTTTTTGCGAACCATTGCTGCGCGGAGGCCGCCCACTAGAACTTGCCTTCGCCTCATCCTCCACCCATTGAAACTGGACCTCCGATTCTGCTGCCAGCTCCACCCTGTCCTCATTTGTGGACCAAACTACCTCCATCCTAACCTCTCCTTCTTCCTCATTCCCCAGCTAAGAACTCTCTTTGTGTTCTATTTTACCCATTTACAGATTTTTAAACAACCTAAAAAAACCTTGGAAATCCTCCTAAAGAAAGCAAAAAATTGTCATCTTTCTTGAAAGGCTATCACGTAGCCTGGAAGGTACCGATAGAAGATGATTTCTGGAAGCAACTGAGAGATCGGAAGAGCAGAACTATTCAAGGATCAATCACTAAAGGCGCAGGGATGAGGGCCGCGTGTTGTATTCAGAAATGAAGGGGTATCAACCAAATTAATGATTATTGCTCATTAATCTCTAAAACACATCATTCCATTAAAAGGCTAACACACGGCAGAATGGGCCCGAACAAAAGTTTTGAAATTCAAAAAATCTGATTTCAAGCGGCAAAAGTTCGAAGAGAACTGCAAGCAGACCTTCAAGGCTGCTAACCCCGTAACCCTGAAACAGCGACCTTAAGGGGACATTTTGTGGTCACCAAGTCATCAAGTCAGCGAAGGTAAATGGTCGCGGGACCTTAGAAGCAGGCCCGGAACGCCTCATCAAATACCACGACTTAAATGACTGAACATCTAGAGGACCTTAAGACTTGATTTACGACCTGAGTAGTTAATCACTGCTCCCACATGCCATGATTCAGTGTTCAGGTCGCCTGGTCATTACGCCTTTGAGCTCTCAAGGTTGCAACTTGATAAAAGTGCGAGCTAAGCGGCAACTCAGGAACCCACTTGTGAAGCCGTATCACTTGCAACTGATGAGACTCCAACATTCAATGTAGAAACAGTAGTTACGTGTCCCATGCATAGTTTAGATAGCCATTAGTAAAAAAATGAAGGCTTAATCTCAGTTGATTTGACTCTCATGCCATTCTTGTCGACCCAATATTAAATGAATGTAATTATTGCCCCATGTGATTGTATGCTATAAATATATGCAAATGATACTGAGAAATGGTTGTCTTCAGCACATTTATTCTCTTTCATTTATTACAAACATTTCCTTAGCTATCATATTTAATGCTCATATCGATTCAAATACGGATTTCTTGTATAAACAAATATTGTATATTGAGTTGAAGGTAGAATTTGACGTTAACAAGCATTACTATTCAAATTGCATTTGAAAGGAAAGTCTTGTAAATATTACCTTAATCTTATATGTACACGGAATGAAGAATTAAGGAAAGCCCAAGAATCATACCTCCCTTCATTGTTGCTTGCAAGCTCTAAGAAGCAGTATCGTTCTCCCAACATATGTCTGGCAGTATATACACACATAGTGAGAGATTATTAGACAACTCAGATAGGGGTTGTCTAATAATTTCACGCCACGTATGCATCTAATAGGATAATCCCGCCAGGCATATAGAAAAGATCATTTTTTTATTTAACACAGTCATAAGTTAGATGAAAGCACATTTAAAAGAATACATACATAAAGTCATAATTTAATAGTTTGAAAATCCATACTTGTGTACAATATGTGATAGTTCACATTGCGAATGTGGCAAACAAATGAGACAAGTGTACCAAGATAAATTTTAATTTCTAGTTACTAGTTATATAAAAAATGTAAATAATCATCAACATATGTAATCTTTTACATTTTATGTAATATAATCTCACACACACACATATGGAAATTTATTCATTTTTTTAAAAAAGAAACTAGAGAGTTTGTACTTTTATTTTTTTGAATTTTTTATACATATTTTGTTATGATATATATCTCACACACTTACAGGTTATGCTAGCATTTGAGATCCAAGACCAGAGTATGAAACACCACAAAATTACTATAGTTTTGTTAGATGGCATGTGGTGACCCTATACCTTACATGCGCGTTGTGTCCTAGTAAAAAAAAAAAAAATCTTATTCCATATTTACCACTAAATTATACCATTTAATTGCACAATTAATCCCAATAAATTTATATAAATTCCTTCATATTCCTTAACTGTATTATTTTCGATAAACATGATTTCTTCATTAAATAATATTTCTAAAAATAGCAATATCTCTCCCGATTAAGGACACAGACGCGACCTAAACAAAGGATGGACCACATTAGAATACTAACATTCTCTCACTTGATCACCAACAATAAATATATGAATCATGGAGACATCTTCTATATGCTATTGGGGACATGCGCAATGCGCGTGTTGGGATTATAAAGTTGTTCTCATTCATAATAATGGTCAAAGTCATTATTTTCATATGCCCACCGAAAGAGGGGGAAAGAAAACGGAATTTCCAGCACAGTCACAAAATGCAGCAGTCAATTTTGGGAATAGGAAAAGTCCAAGGAGCCAAAATCATTTGTTGGAAAAATAACTTTTTCTTCAAAACGCATTGCTTCAAGGACAAAGAGGTCAGTAGAATGTTGTTGCAATTTCAACAACTTGCTTGAAGCTTCAACTTTAACCTCTTTAAGCCAAGAACATATAATGGATGAGTCCTTCTACTTGTAAAAAATCTTTTACCAAATGTGATAATTTCACCATTTTACCTCAGGCTACTTTCCCCCAGTCATGCAATACACACAAGCAATATAGTCAAATCACCCATTTTTTGTAAAACATTTTATAAAAGGTTTTTTACAAATAGAATTTTCCTTATTATTAAATATCTAATGCATTTTTCCTTCGCATGCATCTATATCCCTATAGAAATTTAAAGGGTATTGTATTTTCCTCCTCACCTATGTCCTCATTGTTAAAAGGTTTGAATCCCAAACCTGAGAGCCCCGACCTACTCCGCCTCTAGAGTCTTGTTGGAGGATGTAAGTCACGGAATATGTCTTAGCGGAGTACGGAACCGGTGTTGCTTGTACATTAGTGCCAACAAAGAATTCTCCTTCATACCTTTGGCCGGATTTGAACCGCCACACTACAACTACCAATAAAGTAGAGAACAACCTCAAGCCCATCATTTCCACCAACTAAGCTGTTCCCTGGGGGCACATATGTCCCCATTGTTGCTATCACGAATGTCTTCATACAACTCGATGGACACCTAGAAAATGTGAAACAAACTCATTATTGATTCCGCAATGTACAACTTGGCCGATTAAAAAATGAGAACCCAAATGTAATAAAGTAAAAGAATTTACGTGTTTATTTATTTTGTGTTTAACTTCAAGCACAACATAAACAAAACATAAACACTGTACCAGTTATTCCTTCAAAACTTCTTCAAACAATGTCACATTTTAACCCTCATTTCCTGCGGCTTATTTTTTTAACTACCAAAAAACTAAACAATTCAAACTCATACCAACTATATATTCCTACTTTTTCACAATTCCCTATAATCTCCCTCCACTTTTTTACCACACATATCAAACAACAATTTTTTTCCTTAAATAAAAGCGACACGTCATAAAAATATTACTCCAAAGGGTTTCTATATATTCTCATAAATCTTCTTTACGAGATTGTATAGTTCTAATTACGAATGTGTTATGATTTTCCTTTTGGTTTCAACTAAGCGCCCTTCACAAATCATTTCTATTTAAAAGTAGAAATGGTTTATATATATATATATATATATATGAATGCTGGAGATTTGTGGTCATGTGGTGGCTGTTTTGACCAAACTTTGTTCATAAATAAAAATGATTTGTGAATGGGGACTAAGTAAATCAGTTATAATTTATATATGCTTTCTAAGGAATGAATCAAGAAACTTTAGCAAGAGAAGCAACTTCCGAATAAATTCTCTTAGGAAAAGAAATGATTAAATTCACAATATCACTCATGAAGAAGGGATTATAGGTAGTACTTCTGGTTCAAATGCAACATACTACATAGGTAGCCAATTTATGTTATTCTCAAGAATTAAATATATTGATGGGTTTACCTCCAGTGCTCTTTGCTGCATTCATAAGGCTCCGGAATAGTATTGCTGAAGAACACTTAAGCTGACATGTTCTTAGCTGTGTTGCATTTCTTCTCCATTTGCTTTCTTAATTTAGGCATCATCTATGGTAATTTTAAGCAATAAATAAAGCTAAATTGAGCTAGCAAGCGAAGACACTTTGTTAATAGCTGAAAACAAACGAACAACAACACAAGTCAACTAATTGAAAATTTTCTGCATGAGGATCCTTCGAACACATAAGAATATCATACTTTCATTCATCCATGCCTTGCCATCGAAAGTTATTCTAACCAGTCATAGATTTAGTTCTCGATACTTTCATTTGACACCCGAGTCAATCATATTTTTACCCAAGGGAACGTAGTTAATTCCTAGCACTGATCTTTAAACTGTTATATTATCATATTTTGTCGGGGTCCATCTTCGACATTAACAAGCTCTCCCATTGAAACCCACTTAATTTTCTAATTGAACCGTTTGTATCCCGTAGTAAAAAAAACGAATAACACTGATGAACGAGGCACAAAAACAAAAAAAATAAGGCTCATGGCAAAAATAAGATAAGAAAGTTCAACCAATTTGTCCTTGAAAATGACCGGAACTTGTCTCAGGTGGACCCTTCAGCTTGAGTAGAGAAAACTCCACCACAAGAAATACATGTTCACCATTGCAAAATAATTAAATATTAATACCCTTAAGAAATTCATTATCTTCCTTGTTCATGCTAATAATTAAAAGAAAAAGAAAAGCGCGAAAATCGTACAAGATGCATTTACACAATTATAGAATTACTTAGCTAAACAATATAATCGCTAAAGTAAGTTTACAGTAGGAAGAACTTCAGCTTATGATAATGGAGCCAAAGAATAAGAAATTTGTTAGTACAAATTTTTTTGTAAATTGGCATTCCTAATTTTTGTTAAGTGTCAAAACATTTGTGACATATTTTGCATGACTTGTTTACATATTATATTATTTTTAGCATGCAAATTATAGAGTATTGGCCAAAAGGAAAGTTGAGGTGTATCTTGCTTGAGGTTCACGAGTTTTATCTAACATGCAAGTTTTAAAGTTTCCTAGTTTATGTTATACACTAGTTACCTTATTTTACTAGGTATTAACTTCTTGCATGACATTTTTAACTTAGGAAAGTTTTGTGTTTGTGGTATTATGCAATTCTAACTTTTCTTGTGTTTTATTTCTATATGGATTCAGATTCTTTAATTCTTGTCTTGCACAAGAATTCAAAGACTATACTATATATTCTCTTGTAGGTTGACTAGATGAGATGATACGAGTTGAGCAAGAATTTTCTTTGCAATATTTTCTGAGAGCTCGACCAAGAAGAGAACAAACGCACTGCCACAAAGCCGTGAGTTTTATACTTATATTCAGATATACATGTCTTAAAACCGCATTTGTTTGGCAAACCCTACATAGTGCATTGATTGGAGATCATATATGTGCGAAAGATGATCCGCGAAAGATTGATCTCTTAAGAGGTTTTATTTATTTCCCACGACGAGTTCAGGTGTTCTCTAGGAAGTTTGATGTACGTTCTCGTGTGAGCGCGATAGCGAGAGAAGAAAGAAGAAGAGCAACGCACATTATCACATGTCAAAAGGCATAAAGAAGGCAGTTTTTTTTATAAGATCTTCCTTTTGAACGTTTAGTGTTTATTGCGATATCACTAAGTATCTCAAGCTGTACTAAATTTCTATCTTTGTTAGTAGATTGTTTGTCCCGTGACAAGGGTGCCCACAGTTTTCTTAGTAATTGGGTTTCTGCATCAATAATTCTAGTGTTATTTATATTCTGCATACATACCCAAACTAGATATATCTAAGCCACGTTACATTTTACGCTAGATTAACTGTTAAGTAGCTAGGGAGGATACATCATGATTATAGTCTAGATAAACTACGTATTCACAGTTGGTATTATAGCGGGTTCACTTAACTTATTAGTGAGATCAGGTTTATCTAGATATGAATACATCTTCTATTAAACAACATGTTCTAGACGGGTCTAATTATGCTTATTTAAATATTTAGTCTATTGATAATAGGGCTTGGACTTATATTCATACTAGTTGCATAGTACCCACTGTCACTACTGCAGATGGTATTGTTTCTGTTAATGTAATACCCCACGAAAATTTAAAATAAAATTTGTCAAATTATAAGACGTATGCTATTTTTGTAATTAATAGAGAGTGCTAGTTTTGCCAAGATATAGCACATTTGTCATTTTTATCAAAACTTGGTTGTTATTTTTGCCAAGTGTCTAAGAAACTTTGTCATTTTCCAAATTATATAATTGTTAGTTTTGCCAAGTGTCTAGGACACTTGGTAGTATTGCAATTTGTGGATTCTATATGCTATTTAAATACACTTAAATCTTACCTTCGATAAAAAGAGGCAAAATGATCAAAGAAATTCGTCCAAAACAAAAATGGCCATAGAACACTACTCAAAACATCCCAAAAACACTCTCTTTGCCCTTAAAATAAGGCTCTCTCCATATATATATATATTAGATCTCCACTTAAAAGATACTTTGCTAGAGAAATATGAAAGTTGTAAAGGCAACTTGTCTACCAAGAATTTGTTCAAAGAATCTTTGGCAAATCTTTAAGGTGAGTAACATACGTCTTTGGCTCTAACATTTTCTATCTTTTGGCTCTCTTTCTCTTGGACTCGTGCATTTCTTTAATTGTATTTGGACTTTCATGATTGATGGTGTATTATTGCTTTGGATAAATAATTGTTTCTTGCTCTTAGGTATCGCTAGTGGCACTATCTACCCGTTTTGAATTGTATTTGTATTACTTTGTGGTACTATAGCCTTGTTATGTGGTTTTGGTCATTTGTACATTTGTATCGTATGGTTTATGGGTAGAGGTTAAACTAGTAAGGTGCCTGAGCTTTGCGCCTTTGTATCTTTGTCATTTGATGATCTTTCTTGCCTTGTTTTGCATGGGCAAATGCATATTGTTATTCACTGAGTACTAAATACTCACTCTCCATCTTCTACAATCTTGTAGGTATTGAATTCCGAGCTATGTAGTCGGATCGTCCCAAGGATAAAGAAGATATATGTATGTGATCGAGACTTTCGTGTGTAGCCGAGGTTTCGTTGTGGGTGGCCGCAATATTTGTTGTAAAATCATAATGGATTAGAGTGTTTTGACTTATATTTGTAAAATCTCGCCCTCTATTTTGAATTGAGATATATGTTTAAACACTTCTGCTACCGATGTTTCAGACAATAAGGCAATGAAAATTGAGGGCATGACAGTTAAGCCTGAAACTCAATATACTACTGAAGAAAATACTACATGTAGATGGAATTCTAAAGCTTCAAATGCTATTTTTTCCTTCATTGATCGAAATCAGTTTAAACTCGTTACAAATTGTAGAACTGCTAAGGAAGCATGGGATGCACTTTGAATTGCTAATGAAGAAACTAATGCAGTCAAGACTTCAAGACTTCAATGCTCACTTTTGAGTTTGAGCAAATCAAAACGCAGGACAATCAAGAATTCAAGAACTATTATGCACGGTTGCGTAAAATCACCAAATCAACAAACAAGCACAGGCTCTAGGTAAGACATATTTTGATCGAAAGATTCTCAAGAAAATACTACGAGCTCTTCCAGATAGATTTTAGGTGAAGGTCACTGCCATTGAAGAAAGTAAACACTTCAATGAGATGTGTGTTGAAGAGCTTGTAGGATCTTTGTTAACATACGAGCTAAACATATCCAAAAGGAAAAAGGAGAAGAAACCTGGGATTTCATTCAAAAGCATGGTGGAATATTCTGTGTCAGAAGAAGATACTGATAATGAGGATAACATGACACTTCTCACCAAGTAATTCAAAAGGTTCTTGAAGAACAAACAACAAAGAGGTGGGAGATTCAAAAATCAGTACAAATCTCAGAAATTATATCAAAAGCAAAATCAGAATCAAGATGGCGAACAACAACCATATCAATAGAAGAAAACTAGCTACAGGAGATCCAAAAGTAACACCTTTTCTAAACCACAATCTGCTAGTAGAATTAGATGCAATGAATGAAAAGGTTACGGCCATATAGTAGCAGAATGTGCAAACACTCAGAAAGTAAAGAAAGACAAAAAGAACATGAAAGTTACCTGGAGTGAAGACGAGGAGGACATGTCTAGCTCAGCATTCGATACTTCATTAGAAGAACAGATTAATATTCTGACAGTACATGCCCAACCTCAATCTGGTTCTACAACCTGCCTCACTGCTAACATTGCAAAACCTTCTTCAAGTGAGGAGATATCTTGTCCAAATTGTGCAGCACTGATATATCAACTGATAGCAAAACAAGATAAATGTGACGTGCTTCAAATCATGATGGAGTTTTTTGATAATAAAACAAGGGATCTGCACAAATCCATTGATCAAAAAAATGAATAGATCAATCAATTAAAAACTGATCTGGAACATGCCAATGAAAGGTTTAAACAATTGACAATAAGAGCTGCACGGTTCAATGAAGTCCTGAAGTATAGAAGATCTTCAGGGGATACATCTGGACTAGGATATAAAGGAAAAGACAAAGTTGTCCAATAGATAGTTTTTGTGAAAGAATTAGGGGAAAACTTTCAAAAAGAACCTATAAGACAAAAGTAACAGCAAGATATGTCTGGATCCTCTTCGGGCAGAACCGTCTGGAAGAACAGTCCACCAAAGCATAAACTACAAAATACCAGAAACCAACCTACAAAAGTCAGACCAGTTCAGAACTCCAATGCGTATGGTAAGGTCAAACAAGTAAATTGTAACTTTCATGGTGAATTTGGTCATGACGTTTTAACTGTAAAAAATACATAAATTTGATCAAGGCACACAAAGCTAAAATACCTGAAGCAAAAGATAAAGTGAAACAGGTTTAGGTGAAAAAGGGTGAGTACAAGAGTTATGTTGTTGAACTTTCTTTAAGTACTTTAATCCCTAACACTTGGTATTTTGATAGTGAATATTCTAGACACATGACAGGTGACTTGAATCTGTTAACCAACTTTCAAAGAAGTGAAACAGGTATAGTCACATTTAGTGATGGACTTCAAGGTCACATTAAAGGATCTGGATATATCTAGATTGAAGGCTTGCCCACTCTAAAACATGTTCTATATGTATCCGGACTAAAAGGTAAATCTTTTGAGTCTAGTTCAATTATGTGATGATAATCTTATAGTGCTATTTTCCAAAATTGAATGTCAAGCTTTTTATCTTGATCCAGATTCAAACTTGCTTGGACAAGCATTACTCAAAGGAGTTAGGTCTAATAATAAATGTTATGTATTGAATCCAAAACTTTCTTGCAAAATTACTAGCACAGAATTTGGCACAAAAGATTAGGTCACATGAACTATCAAAGTCTACTCAGATTAACAAAAGTTAAGCTGTAAGAGGTATTCTAGAATTGAAAACCATTCATAAAAGCACATGTAAACCATGCCAGAAAGGTAAGCAAACTAGAAATTCACACAAAGTAGATCAGCACCTATCTACCTCCAATGTACTTGAACTTATACACATCGATCTGATGGGTCCTATCCAAACTGAAAGTATTGGTGGTAAGAAGTACATTTATGTCTGTATTGATGATTTTTTTTAGATATACATAGGTTGATTTTATAAAGTAAAATATGATACATTTGATAGATTTTGTATTTTGTTCCAGAAGCTTTCAAATAAAAAATCTGATGTGCGTTACTGTAAAAAGAATCAGAAATGATCATGGAAAAGAGTTTGATAATTCTTACTTTTCTGATCATGGAAAAGAGTTTGATAATTCTTAATTTTTGATTCCTATGAAAAATTTGGTGTCATGAATGAATTTTCTATGCGTAGGACCCCTGAACAAAATGGTGGAGTTGAAAGAAAAAATAGAAACTTGCAGGAAATTGCTAGAGTTATACTTAACAGTTAAACATTACCTACTAAGTTATGGGCTAAAGCAATCAACATTTATGTTACACATTAACGGAGTGACACTTAGACCTAGAACTGATTAAACTCCATATTAACGGAGTAAAAATCTAAGTTGAGTTATTTTTATGTTTTTTGTAGTAAATGCTATATATTGAATGATAAAGATCATCTAGACAAATTTGATACTAAATCTGATGAAGGAGTCTTTGCTGGATATTCTAAGAATTTTAGAGCTTATAGAACCTATAATATGAGAACTCAAAATATTGTTGAGTATGTAAATGCTAAAGTTGATGATACTTCTGACTACTCCATTTATTCACAAGAACCTGAAATTGATAATCTGGAAGTCATCACAGTATAGAATTAGACTGACAGAACTGAGGCAGAACACATCCTGCCTCAGTCAACTGCATCAGGATAGGTAGCACCTGAGCGAGATATATCTAGCTAAGGCTAAAATGATCAAATTGCAAAATCTGAATTTGTCTCAGAACCTGAATCAGAACTAGAACCTAGAAGACAACCATCTACTAGAATTTAGAAGGCACATCCAATTGACAACATCCTATCCAGGAAAGAAGGGATGGTGACCAGAAGAAAATTTTTGCAAGAATTTGGTCGCATGTGCTATGTGCTACATCTCAACAGTTGAAGCTAAAAATATGAAAGGAGCATTATAGGATGCTAATTGGGTTCAAGTAATGCAAGAGCAATCGAATCAATTTGAAAGAAATTAGGTTTGGGAACTGGTGCTAAGACTCTCTGATGACAATGTTATTGGACCAAAGTGAGTCTTCAAAAACAAGTCAGATGAACAAGATAAGATCATCAAGAACAAAGCAAGACTTGTGGCTCAAGTCTATAGCCAGATAGAAGATATAGATTTTGATGAAACATTTACACCAGTAGCTAGACTTGAGTATATCAAATTACTTCTTACTGTAGAATGTCTTGTAGATTTCAAGCTATATCAGATGGATGTGAAAAGTACATTTCTTAATGACATTCTGAATGAGGAAGCATATGTTGAATAACCATCAGGATTCACTGATCCACAATATCTTGATCATGTATACATGTTGAGGAAACTTTTATATAGCTTAAAACAAGCTCCAAGGGCTTGGTATGAAAGAGTCACCACTTTCCTTCTTGAATAAGGCTACAATAGAGGAGCTCTGAAATCTACATGGTTGGTGAACTTTACTTTCTGGGATTACAAGTAAAGCAGGACATATCTGACATATTTATCTCACAGAAAAAGTATGCTAAAAATCTTATAAAGAAATTTGGCTTGGATGATTCTAAAACGATAAGAACTCTAATTGCTACCAACCAGAACTGTCAAAGGATGATCATGCAAAAGAGATTGATCCTACTTTATATTGTAGCATGATTGGGAGTTTACTCTATCTGACAGCAAGCATGCTAGACATATCCTTTAGCGTAGGTATGCGTGCTAGATATAAGTTGAAGCTGAGAGAGACACATCTGGCTGTGCTCAAAAGAATTATTAGATATGTCAGTGGAACAACAGAGTATGGCATATGATTTTCTAAGGAAACCAATGCTAACCTTCCTAGCTATTTAAATGCAGATTGTGCTAGAAATGTTTATGACAGAAATAGTACTTTAGAAGGATGTTTCTACATGGAGGAACAACCTAGTTGTCTGGATGAGAAAAGAAACAAAATTCTATTTCACTCTTCACAGCAGAAGCAGATTACATAGCTGCAGAAAGTTGTTACACACAGCTTCTTTGGATGAAACAGATGTTGGAGGACTATGGAATTTCACAAGATCAGGTCATTGTTTTCTGTGATAATACAAGTGCTATAAATATTTTCAAAACTCTAGTTCAACACTCTAAGACTAAACATATTGATATAAGACATCATTTCATAAGAAAGTTGGTTGAATAGAAAGTGATTGCCTTAGAGTATGTTCAGACAGAATATCAACTTGCAGATCTATTTACTAAAGCATTAAATGCATCTAGGTTTGAGAACCTAAGAAAATAGATTAGCATTTGTATACAATCTAAATCATGGAAAGAAAAAATTGCATTATCACACCACTAAAGTAGTAATTCCCTCTTCTCACTAAGAACCCTAGTTTTTGAAATTCAAAAAGAGGGGCAGAGGGACATTGGAAGCTTCAAAGAGGGAAAGATAAATCTTGTGAGTATATGTACACAATGCCAAGACACAAATGGGTCAATGTCTCTAGTTGGGCCAAGGAGTTAAACAAAAGAACCACATAAGGTCTAAACTCCAACTTGGGCCTGAGACAACAAAATGGGTATTGCTACCAATCCTAAGTTTCTTCCTGTAGTAGTCGATAACACTTCAATCATCGGCAATGGCCTATGAAGGTAAGTTTGATCATCATTGCCTATAAAGAGGTTGTTTGTCAACATATACCCAACAAACCTCCACCTTGGTGCTAAAGAACCTCCATTCACCTACAAAAGGTAAACACAAAGTATTAGTGACAAAAAGTAATAGAAAAATCCAATAAAATTGGAAATCATTTACCTCCAATGTTTAGAAGATTTAAACAACTTCTAAACTTTACCAAAGATAACACTTTAGTGCCCATATTTGAGGGATTATATTGTGTATGCACCTTCGCAAGCCTTATCAAGTCTTGTGACACAATATCTCTAATGAAACGTAGTCTACATCTATGTGCTTGGTGCACTCGTGAAATACGGGATTCTTACACAAGTGAATGGATGATTGACTATTCGAGTACACTACTACATCATCATTAAGAACATTAAGCTCATGAAGCAAACCCTTAAGCGACAAAGCTTCTTTAATTGCTTCAGTAGTGGCAGTACTCTGACTCGGTAGTGGATAATACAACAATATGTTGTAATTGTGACTTCCAACTAATGCAAGAATTAGACAATGT
The DNA here is from genome assembly GCA_963692815.1 of Nyctanthes arbor-tristis. Lineage (NCBI taxonomy): Eukaryota > Viridiplantae > Streptophyta > Magnoliopsida > Lamiales > Oleaceae > Nyctanthes > Nyctanthes arbor-tristis. The sequence goes on from CAVNYN010274239.1 coordinate 13,791, forward strand.
AAACACATAAGTGGAAGTAGACTTCCTTTCATCCCTGTCCCTACATAGTCCGCATCAATAAATCCCTTCAATTTCACACCATCTTTACAATGACCAAACATAAGACCTACATTATTAGTCCCCTTCAAATATCTAAGAAGCCACTTCAAAGCTTCCGAATGACTAGGACCCGGATTAGACATGAACCTACTAAGAACACTTACCGCATGGGCTAAATCCGGTCACACACCATTAAATATGTAATAGAACCGAACACATTTGAGTACCGAATCTTACTCATATACTCAACCCCTTTATCATTGCATGGAGCCCCTTCTTTAGACAACAAAAAATGGTTAGCTAAAGGCAATGTAACTGGTTTACAATCAAGCATTCCAAACATTTTCAATATCTTCAAGATGTAAGGAGTTTGATGCAAAAACAACAAAGAATTTGACCTATATCTTTCAATTTCCATGCCTAGAATTCTCTTTGCTTTACCTAGGTCTTTCATGTCAAATTCACCACTCAAGGTTGTTTTTATCGTGCTTATCCATGTAGAAGATGAACCAATCAAAAGCATATCATTAACATATAGCAATAAGAACACCCAATCATTCTTAGCATGATCATGTTGAAAATATAAGCAATGATCAAACTTGCTTCTTTGAAAACCAATGGAAATCACAAAAGAATCAAATCTTTTATACCATTATCTTGGAGATTGTTTCAAACCATAAAAAGATCTTTTAAGAAAACACACATGATCCAGTTTTAATTTGTTTTTAAAACCTTAGGTTGATTCATGAAGATTTCTTCATCAAGTTCACCATGCAAGAAAGCTTTCTTGACGTCAAGTTGTTCAAGTTCTCAATCAAAGTGTGCAACTAACGCAAGCATGGAACGAATGGTAGTGTATTTGACTACGAGAGAAAAAATTTCATTAAAATCAACCCTTTGTTTTTGTGTGCACCCCTTTGCTACCAATCCCGTCTTGAATCTTAAAGAATCTTTTGCACTAGTACCCTCTTTGACCTTAAAAACCCATTTGCAATCAACAATTGATTTGTTTTTAGGCCTTGGTACTAACTCCCAAGTTTGATTCTTAGTCAAGGAATCCATTTCCTCACTCATTGCCTTCATCCACTCGTCAGATTGTTCACTCTTCATTGCCTCCTCAAAGGTATTTGGTTCTCTATCAACTAGCTCCTCATAGCTGGAATGTGCAAAGGCTATCTCAGAAATAAATCTATATCTCATAGGCTCCCTCCTATTTCTTTTTTCTCTATCTCTGGCCAACTTGTAATTCTCAAGTGGATTTTCCTCACTAAGATGCTCTTCCATCGCTACTTCTTCCTTATTATTCTCTATCCCATTCTCCACCTCATTCCCAACCTCATTTTGTTGAGAATGGCTCTCCACCTCGCTAGAGGTAACGGGGACATGTGCACTCGTGGTTCCCAACTCCACCTCAAACTGATTCATCTTTTCTCCTTGCTCACCCTCACTCACAAAGTTGGAATCTTTCCTTAAACAAGACATGTCACTCTCATTAAATGTGACATCTCGACTCACAATGATTTTCACCCCCTTTGGCTTCTATCCCACAATCTATACCTCCTAACTCCCTCAGGGTTGCCAAGAAAAACACATTTTCTAGCCCGGGGTTCCAATTCCCTTCATTTTGATAAGAAAATGCAGCACAACCAAAGGTACGAAGCATCGAATAGTCAGCAAGCTTACCAAACCATTTTTCATGAGAAGTATCACCATTTAAAAAAATGGAGTAATATTAACCAAGTAACAAGCAGTCATCACAGCATCACCCCAAAATGATTTTGGCACACCGGAACTGAACATCATGCATCTAACCTTATCAAGAAGAGTTTGATTCATCCTTTCCACTACACTATTTTGTTGAGGGGTGTAGATAACGATATTGTGCCTAGTTATGCCACTTGTTTTACACATGCCATCAAAGTTAGTGTTACAAAACTCCAGTCCATTGTCAGTTCTCAAGAATTTAATATTTTTCATTATTTGGTTTTCAACTTGTCTTTTCCAATTTTCAAATTTTTGAAAAGTCTCAGTTTCATCTTTCATAAGAAAAACCCATATTCTTCTTGAAAAATCATTAATGATAGACAAGAAATGCCTATATCCACCCGCAGTAGGATGTGATGATGGACCCCACAAATCTGAATGCACATATTCAAGGATTTCCTTAGTTTTGTGAACACTTGATGAGAATGATAGTCTATGATGTTTGTCAAGCACACAATGATCACAAAATGACAAATCAGACACACAATCTTTACTAAATGCACCTTTTTCATTAAGAAATTTAAGTCTCTTAATACTAACATTTGCAAGCCATTACGCCATTTATGTATGTGATCAACTTTGACAGAGGATAAAGAAGTATTCATAGCTTTTATTACCTCAACTGTAGTGACAAAGATATCATTTCTTCTTTTGCCTTTGCATGCAACTCTGCACCCTTCATCACTTTCATATTGTCATATGCATCAAATTCACCATTAAAGCCACATCTTTGAAGCTAACCAACTGAAACTAATTTCTAAACATTTCTGGGATATATCTAACTCATCTCAAAGTATACACATAGCATGTGTTAAACTTCACAACAACATCACCAATCCCAGCAATAGTATAAGCAGCCTTATTACAAAGAACAACTTGACCATCATTAGAGGGGCACAAATTTTCAAACCAATCTCTATCTGAAGTAATATGAAAAGA
>CAVNYN010274240.1:0-23092 GCA_963692815.1 Nyctanthes arbor-tristis
TTCTTCTTCTTCTTCTTCTTCTTCTTCTTCTTTGGCTTTTCTTTTTAGCCTATATATTCAATTTAATTAATGATAATATGAATGATGTGATTGTGTTGTTACTAGTACTGAAGATGATCCACATTGGTTGTTTAGTCAAGTATGCATTTATCAGCAGCATAGGCATCTAAGCATCGACTATGGAGCAAATCCAATTTCCTCAGTAGCTTTTGGTCTACATGTGCTCTCATTTTTTTGCTCATCAGTTGTCCAAATTTATCTCATGCAGCTCCAAAGTTCTAAGAGTCCTTAGAGTCTTGCATTTTTATAGAGGGTCGGCTTTCTTGACATAATCGGAAGTGGAACGTGGTTCACTTGAGGTACTTAATTGGCATTTTCAGGCACATTGCCACGGATGGGAAGTTTCCACAAACTTGAATATCTTGATGTGGACAATTCACATGCAATTGAAATACCTGATGTACTCCTTAATATGGCGAATTTGAGATGTATGCATTTCAAGGGTGGTGCATACTTTAGTGCACATCATCGTTAGCAAGCAACTAAGGATGAAGGTTTCCAAATGAATAAGAATCGGCAAAGTATTTGCGTACTTTCAATTTCCAAGAAAGCAAATGGAAAAGTTTTGAGATGTTTCCCCAATCTTCGTAGACTGAAAGGAATGGTTAGATCTTCAGTCATTTATTCTCTCGACTTCCTTAATCATCTCAAATCAATAAAGTTGTCACCTGATTATGATTTTTGAACTATATATTTTCCAGTTTTTTCAGCTTGCCTATAAATCTCAGAAGTCTAACTCTGGTTGACGTATATGTGTCTCCAAAACAAATGGAGATAATTGGGAGATAACTGAACCTTGAAGTTCTCAAGTTAAAAAATGTTGGCTTTAGGGGAGGACAGTGGGACACAAGTGAAGGCGAGTTCCCTCAGCCTAAATTCTTGAAGCTCTACAATGTACGTTGTCTTGAAGAGTGGAAATTGGAATGCCTCAGAAGATCATTTCCCGAAACTTCAATGCTTAGAATTGCTGCACTGCCTCTATTTGAAGATGATTCCTTCTAGCTTTGGTTATATTTTGACATTACGGAAGATTGAGGCATATGGATGCGCTCAATCTATCAAAGAGTCTGCTGAGTGAATTCAGGAAGAATAAGAGGACATTGGAAATTTCGAGCTTCAAGTGATAATATCTGACAAGTAAATAGAGGAGCAATATCTCTTTTGCTGGTATGCTGAAAATCTCTAGGTACTCCTCTTTCACTTATTTGATTGTACCCTGAACAAATTTTATTCGTGCAGCAGATTCATTGGAAGACATTTAGATGGTAACACAAGAAAGAATATCTTCTTTTGGTTTCATTCACGTTCTCACCTTCCTCATTTGTACTCTCTGTAAATTTTGTAATACTAAGATCAAACACCATAAAAAGTTTACTATATTTTTCACCTTGTATTTAAAGAATTCTATCCTGCAAGGTTCTTGTTCTTTGTGTTACTGAGTATATGAGGCTTGAAAACCTAGCAAGTTTTGGAATAAATATTTAGTCCTATAGAATTCCCCATTTTTTTTTTTTTGAGGGGGCAAAACTTATTCATTGATAGCATCAGAAAATAATACATCGGAGGATAACGTGGGAGGAAATCCTACCCACTCAAAAGGGCCGGACAAAGAACTAGTTGCTCTCGCAAGACGATGAGCCACTTGGTTCGCAGACCTGCGAACACAAGAGGATGATACATTACCAATCTCATTACAAAGAGTACCACAATCCTCTGATTAAACTGAAGTGGGATAAGTCGTTTGGAGAACTCTGAACAACTTTGTAAACTAACTGAGCATCCATCTCCACTGCGGTGTTGTGTAGCGCCAAATCTTTAATCCAACTGAGAGCTTCCCGAACACCCATTGCTTCTGCCACCTTTGGATTGAAACCACCATCAATGAGGATCACTTTACCTCAGTTAAAGTTTCCTGTTTCATCCCGGAGAACCAGACCGAGTCCCACCTTATTCAAATTCGAGAAAATAGCCGCGTCCACATTTAATTGTTGAAACCACGATGTGGTTGTTCCCATACCTCTGTTGCTTGAGATACTTGCATTCTAGAGACACTAGGCAACCTATCGTTTTGAGCATCCTGCCATTGCTGCAATTGAGTCCTAGCAAATGAGACAACCTTTCTCTCCGTGAATGATTTCACGTTCCAAACCACTTCATTTCGATTAGTCCATATGGCCCAACAAATCATAGCAACCGAGGCTTTATATTCTTGATTTAATTTCTCCATGGAAAATGCAAAACGTTCTTTAAAATTGGTGGAATTATTTGGGGCAAGACTTACATGAGATGCCAGCCACACTCTTCGAGCAAACTAACAAGAAAAGAAGCAGTGCTGTATTGTTTCCTCCCTTTCCCCGCAGACTGGACATTCTGCATTAACCCGGACTTGTTTTGCTCGCAGAAGATCAGTAGTTGGAAGCACCCCTCCTGCTGCGCGGTATATGAAGTTTTTAACCTTTGAGGGAATCTTAAGATGCCAAATCAGCTATATATTCAAATAAACTATTTTTGCTTGAACTTCATGTTCATTATAATTCATTCATCAACCAAGTAATCTATTTGAGAAGTAACATCTTATTGCTATTGGTATTAAAAATTGTGTATTTTATTGAAGTAAAAACGGATTTAGTGAAATTAGTATCGGAGATTTGTGTGGTGTATTGGAGTTTCATGAGATATGTGAATGTGACTAGTTTGACTAAATTTTATTTTGAAATTAAACAGGATAGTAATTAAGGAAAACATTTTGGTTTACATTTTTAGGTAGCTCGAGTAACACATTACTTAGTCGTAAGCTTCATTGTTGTACATTTACCGTAGATTGGCGGAGTCAGGAGCTATTACAGGACTGGGCCGAAAGAGTGAGCCGTATATTACACGCGGCTAAATTACCTTTATATATGATTTTTTTTTTTTTTAAAACAAACTTAAAAAGAAAAGTTTCCAATTTAAGGTTGGCCGGGGCCCGGCATGGCCCCCCAAAGCTCCGCCACTGCCGTAGAACTTCTAATTTGCCGAGAACAGAGCATTCACTCTTTGCCATTAATTGGACATCCGGTCTCTAGCCCATCTAACAAGGTTCATTTTATTTCTTGTGCTTCTCTTGGTAAAAGCTCAGCCTTTTATTCTAGTATGGTACTAACGAGTCTCTCTTGTCTTGTTCTTTATGGATTCTTATAATATGCCGCCTAATTTGCATATGTACTGTAATACGACGGGATTTCTACTTCATTTGTTGAAATCTTGATGGCTAAAGTTTGCCGCACTTTCGATGATCATCGAGAAAAAGTCTCCTCGTAGTGAATGCCTGAATGGCAATTTCTTATGTTTGCAGAGCCATTGAGAACAAGTCATTGTACGGCTGTAAACACCATCCATAATAATAGGAGAGCATTCAAGAATCAAGCCCCTGTCGGAGTCTTGTCTAGCAACAATAGTAATTAACTAAAAGTAGAATAACATAAAGTTTCAGTTATCTCTAGTAATAATAATAATTAATTAAAAGTGGAATAACATAAAATTTCAATTATCGAAGTAGAACAAGTGGGAAGGTTGCAAGTGTCCCATGCCGACTCATTTCCACACAAGTTTCCTCAACAACATTTGGATTATTATTATGTAAACTTTTAAAAAGCATTTACAACTTTTTGGAATGGAAATTTTTGTCTTGAAGGGCAAAGTTACAAAACGAAGCAAGAAAGAAAGATAACCTTTTCTAGTTCACATGAAAATGTGAATTAATTTGCTAATAATAAATTATGGAAAGCTAGCTAGGACATGTCATTAGTCTGCGTGGATTCTTTTGTTTGGTAAGGTAGATAATGGAGAATCATTTGTAGGGCATCAATATCTTTGCCCACTCTAAGTTACCAATATCTTTTTGTTATGTGTATATTAATAAAGAATTAGTCTATTTGCACAAAAATTCTTTTACATACCCATGCTCTGATACCAATTTAATATAGTCCGCAGCCTACAATTCAACAACTCAAACAAATAGGGTTTCAATTTCAATAAAACACTCACTTTTATTCGAAATCAACCGATTTGCAATGGGTCTTATCTAATGTTTAGATAGAAATTGATTAACTTAGAAATCAAATAAGAGAATAAAATAATTAAATATTACAAATTCTAAAACCTGACTAATTAAATCTTATATATATTACAGTAGGATAGTGGCTATAAGCAAGCTAAGTTTTCCTATCAAAACCACTATCCTTCTTTTATATATATATATATATATATATTCTTTTATTTAATAATGATAACAATAATAATCATAATAATCATAATTTACATTATATATTGTTTATAAATAATAATAATATGACATATATTATTAGAGATGTGTAAGCAACATCGTACATGTATATCCTTTTATTTTATATTAATCATAAATAATAATATATTTATAATCATCATAATTTATCTCTTCACTTATTTCTCTTATCATTATAATTATATCTCTAAAACTAACTTTATCTTCAACAGAAAACTTCAAATATATCCTTTTATTTTATAAAAATCATAAATAATAATATTTTATCTTATATATATTAAAGTAGGACAGTGGTCATATGCAAGTTTTCCCGCCAAAACCACTATCAAACTTTTATATACTTGTTTTAATATTTTATAATAATACTTATTTATTCTGTTTAAAAAAAGTAATACTTATCTATTTGTTACATTTTGCTATCATTTTATTTTATTTTATATTTTGCAAACACTATCATTTTATTTTATAATAATATATAAAAATTTATATTTTTTTTTATTCTATATATAATATGCTTTTGTTATTCATTAATGTTTGTTACACACATTCTATGAATTTTTAGGTTATCTTCAAAGATTTAATATTCTTTCAAAATTCTAAAAGTTAATTGACAAATTTCAAGTATTAGGTTATTGAGACTTCTTCTTATTTTGATAAAGTGCCTACTCGTGATTTTGATGATATAATAATAAAATAAAATTAAATCAGTTTTAAAATTTTTACTTTAATTTAATACGATAAAACACGTCATAAAACCTATGGCTATGTGTTTAGCATATTACCTAATTTATTATTTTTTCTGAAAACCGATATATTGGTAAAAATTTAATTTGGTGGATACAATAGTAATAATATTTGATAATAATAATTTAGAACGAAATTAAAAAATTCTTTTAATATTTTTTAAAATGGAAAGTGATTAAAAATTAATTTTAACGGTAAATAGTAAATCATGTAGAATTTATCATTTATTGTAATATTGCTTCTTTTGGGTCTTTTATAATAAGAAACTGTGTACTTTAGATCTTTTAGAGTAGATTTAACGAATAGTGACGAGGAAATATGAAAAATAATTTTTCCAAGAATATATGATAGAGAATAAATGTGAAAATAATTCATTCTAATAAATGAATACCATCCACACCATATTGACTAAGGATGTGGGTATCGGGAAATTTTGGAGTTGTATAAATTTTTTATCCTTTCTTTTTCATGGTTTCTTAATTTTCATACTCAATATGAAATAAATTTTGTAAAAATTCCTCATTCTTATTTTTATTACTTAAGAGTATTGTTCTAAGAATGAAAATTTAATTAGTTTTATGCTAAGTAAAAATATTGTTAATTTCAATCTCATTCTATTTATGTATATTAGTGACATATGTATATAAGCGAGTAATACACAATAAAACTATAATTATTTAGTTTTTCAAATTACTAAACATTTTTTTTGCTAATTATTCTATTCCGTGCAACGCACGGAGTATGCAACTAGTTATATAAAAGTCACAATGGGCTAGAATTTCTAGAATTCTTATCTTCGTCACATTGTTTTTTTTTTTTTTAATATGTTCAACTCTCCCAACTATATATTTGAATTTTAACTTTTTAAGCGTGGACCCTAAAAATATTTGTTAGAGCTCCTGTTAGGGCCTTCGGAAACTCAAGGCCAGTCCTAACTAAGTTCAGTGAATTATTATTATTATTATTATTATTATTATTATTATTATTATTATTATTATTGCTATTTGAAATCAATGATTTAAATATCAATAAAGTGAAAAGTTTAGTAATTTATTTGATGTTAATTGAAGCCCAGGGATCTAATTGTTTGAAGTACAAATTGTTGGAAATATAGGCAATTTGGACATAATTTTGAGCGGAATCTAATTTTTAATTTTGATATATGAATTTGGTTTTGTGTTCTCCTCTGCAAGAGTTTCGAAATCATATATTTGTTTGCTTGAATGATATTCAGATGAATGAGAAATTGACTCTCAAAATTTTTCAACAAGAAATGAGCTTGAGCGCGGGGGGAAAAGAATTAGTGTTTATCCCACATTGGAAAATTATTGTTCCAATGAGTTATTTAAATAAGTTTACATATTTTCAATAAAAGAATTGTGTTTTTGGGAGGCTTTTCGGCACACCCGGCAGAGGTTCAATTCACAAATGGAAGTACACTTCAAACATTTGAGCTTGTGTGAGAACGTCCAACCCAAAAAAGGCGCCTAGCTTAGCTCGAGTTTTACTAAAATAAGCTAAAGCTATGAATTTTTGCATGAAACACTTCGGGGAAGTTGCACCATTTATTTGGTTCTAAAACCTTTCTCCAAAAATACTTTGTTGTGTTCTAAATTTAAAAAATACTTGGTTAGTTAATTTATTTTATTATTATTTAATTAAATTTTACTCCCCCACCATGCCCTACCCCTGCCGGCCAGAATCCGGCCTGCTGCTTGCTAGCCGCCAACGGTTAGAATCCAATGACCGATCACCGAGTTCCAATAGTTGGATTTCAGTCGTAGGATTATGCATTTTTTTTTTTGGCTCTTTTTTGCTTTCTCCCTCATTCTTATTAATTTTTTTCCTATTTTTTTCCAGCGATGTTGGAACCTTCTTCTTTTTTATTTTTCATTTTTGTTCTTGTTTTTCATTTTCTTCTTTTCCTATAATAATTTTTTGACAAAGTTTACCACTTGATAAATAATTTTTTCATATTCAAAGGCTTATTACGTGCCTAACAAATTATGTTATCTGTATAACAAGCTATGTTATTGTATAACAAGTTATGCTATTCGTGTAACAATATATGTCAGTTGTGTAATAATTTATGTTATTAAACAATCTATATTATTTATGTAACAAGATAACTTAGAACATATGGCATAATGGACGTAATAGATAAAGAGAGAATTGGACCGAATATATTGGACCGAATATCAGGTCGAAGTATGGGTGTTTTGGCTTTCGGTGCTGAATTTAATTTATAATACCTTTCCGAAAGTGGAACGACTAGGTGATCAAGGCTCATGAACTTAAAGTTGATAAGCACCATTAGCTTTCGGTCATCTAAGGTTGTTTAGGCTTTCAAATTTATGATTTTTTATTTTTCTATTTTTTAAGATTTTTTATAATTTATTTGCCATAAGGCTTGTCTACAGGTATTTAAATACCGTTCAAACTTGTTTTAATAATTCATTGCTTAATAACAACCTATGTTACTTGCATAACAAACTATGTTATCTATCCAACACATTATGTTATGTGTGAAACAAGATGTGTTATTATGTAACAAACTATGCTGTTTGCGTGACAAGTCTTGTTATTAGTGTAACAAGATATATTATGTGAATCACAATGTATATTATTAAAAAATCTGTGTTTTCTGTATAATAACCTATGTTTTCTATGTAATAAGCTATGCTATTTGTAAAACAAATTATGTCATTTTTTTAACAACTTATGTTATTTGTTTAACAAGTTATGTTATATGTAGAGGTGTCAAGATAGGCGAGCTCGGAAAAGCCTGGGACCGCCGGCAGGCCTAGAACCAGCTGGTCTGAGTCGCGAGACTAGAGTAGCGGCCTACTGGGCAGGGCAATTTAGATGTGCTAAGCCCGCGGTTAACCCGTTGGGCCTGTGAAAATTTTTAATAAAAAAATGTTTTTAAAAATTTTTGTTGCTACTGCAGGTGCCCAATTTTTTGACCAATTTGTACGTTTTTAATTTTTTTACCATTGTTGAACAGTAAAAAAAAATAATGTTAGCTTTCTATAAATTCATGGTTAACAATCACACAAAAGCTTGTTTTGGAGTTTATTACCCAACAAGTAATCTTGTAATGAACCAATTATTAGAAATTTTTAAATAGTTTTCAACTTATAGAAATAATATATTTTTCTTTAATGTTATAGATGCAATGGAAGAAAAATTTAGAAAATATTATCAACGCTTGCTTATGTTTTTCCAGTTATAGCTGTAATGGATCCTCATTATAAGTTATTTGGTGCTCAATGTGCTTTGGAACAACTTAATGACTCATTAGCTTTTAACATTAGTATAAAACATAAGGATTTATAATCTGTAGGTGAAATTTATAACTACTATGCTATAAAATATGGTAATTTTGTATCTACTCAATCTCATATGGGTGGTTCCACTGCTACTACTACTAAAGGAAAAAACCTTGAAATGATGCAAGTAATAGAAAGGAAGAAATGAAATGCTTATTCTTCAAATTCAAACGCAGACGGAGGCGAAACTGATTTGGATAGATATTATGAATTTGAAATTTCATGCATGCTAAGTGAGGAAGTGTTTATCAATCTGGATGCCCTACAGTTGTGGAAATCAAATGAGTGGACTTATCCTATATTATCAAAAATGGCACGAGATTTTCTAACAATTCCAGTTTCAACAGTTGTATCAGAGTCTGCTTTTAGTGTAGGTAATAGGGTGCTGGATGACCAATGTGAAAGAATTGAAAGTGAATATTAAAAATTAAACGTTGTTGAACGGTAAAAAAATGATGTTAGCTTCCTATAAATTCATGGTTAACAATCAAACAAAATCTTGTTCTGGAGTCTATTACCCAACAAAAAATCTTGTAATGAACGAATTATTAGAAATTTCTAAACAATTTTCAATTTATAGAATATTTTTCTTTGATGTTATTGATGTTGTGGAAGAAAAATTTAGAAAATATTATCAACACTTGCCTTATGTTTTTCCGGTTATAGTTGTAATAGATCCTCATTATAAGTTATTTGGTGCTCAATTTGCTTTAGAACAACATAATGACTCATTGGCTTTTAATAAGTATAAAACATGAGGATTTAGAGTTTGTTGTTGGTGAAATTTATAACTAATATTCTATGAAATATGGTAATTTTGTATCTACTCAATCTCACGTGGGTGGTTCCACTGCTATTGCTATTAAAGGAAAAAAAAACCTGAAATGATGCAAAGTAAGGGAAAGGAAGAAACGAAATCCTTATTCTTCAAGTTCAAATACAGATTGGGTGAAACTGATTTGGGTAGATATTATGAATTTGAAATTTCATGCATGCCAAGTGAGGAAGAGTTTATCAATATGGATGTCCTACAATAATGAAAATCAAATGAGCGGACTTATCCTATATTATCAAAAATGGCACGAGATTTTCTAACAATTCCAGTTTCAACAGTTGCATCAGAGTCTGCTTTTAGTACATGTAGTAGGGTGCTCGATGAAAAAAGATCAAGACTTAAAGAAGATATTTTGGAAACACTTATATGTATGAAAGATTGGTTATACGCAGAAAAAAGGATGCAAGATAGAGTTATTGACGATATAACTGAAGACTTCTCAAATCTTACAGCAAAAGAATCTGAGTAATAGACGTAGAATAATTTGAACAACTAAATTATAGTTAGTATGTGCCAACCTAGTTGGGAGATGCTTGAGCTATAAATTTGCAAATGATAGATAGTTTAACATGTATTAACCTAGTTGGGATATACTATAACTATAGTGATGCAAATAAATGAATTGTTGTTTGTCTTGTTATGTTATAAATTTCGGAAGTTTAAGTGTTAAACCACCTAGTTGTTGGTTATTTAAATTTGTGTAAACAATATTTGAATTACAAGGTTTTTTATACAATAAATTATTTGAAGTTTATTATTAAAAATTTTAATTTTATCTTGTTATATATTTACTTTTTAATTAAAATTTACAAATCTAAAAGACTAATGATAGCTCTAAAAAATGTGGTAAATTTCCGATTGAAGTATTTCAATTGTAATATGTTTATTATAAAATTTAAAAAAATGTAGCAAAAAAAATGAAAAAAGAGGCCCACATGGGCCGGGTCAGTCTGTGACCCACATTGGCCACACAAGTGGGCCTGTTCATAGGTAGAAAAATCCAGGCTGATCCTGCCTAGACCGAGAAGCCCGCTTGTGCGGGCTTCTTTACATTGCGGGCAGAGTCGGGCCGCAAGAGTACTGGGCCAACCAGGCCCAGACCGCTGGTTTTGACACCTCTAGCTATATACATAACAACCTATGTTAACATAGTATAATATCATTTATTATTATATAAATTAAAACGTCGAACAATTGACAATATATGAATTTAAAAAGAAAAAATGATTAAAAGAAATGAGAGAAAACAAAGAAAAAAGGGAAATAACAAAAATAGAAAAAAGAGTGTAAAAAGAAAAATAAAAAGAAAGAAAAAAATTCCAACTGGCGACCGGCAATTGGCAGGAGATCTACCAAAATCTGGCGGCCACCGGCCGCTGGCGGGAAGATAGGGTAGGGTTGGGGTTAGGGGGATGTGGCGGGGGTATTAAAAATATATTTATTAAAGAAAAAATAATAAAAATATTAAAAAAATTGAAGGTAACATACCTTGCTATCTATGTAACATAGTATCTCACAAAAAGTTTTTGAAATTTAAAACATTTATCAAGTGTATAAGGGATTTTCTAAAATTAGGTAGGTATATGTAAAAGACCAAATACTTAAACCATGTGATGGACCAGCTGCAGAGGGTTGTAAATTCAACGACACTTAATTCCAATGAATTCACATTCATTTTTGTGACTGTTAAGTGCCTTGCATTGCCTATATAAACGGCCATTTTCTAGTATTGTAGAACACACGAAAATTCCCCTCAGCCCTCACTGAAATTCTACTCTCATGATATAGTTCAGACACAGTTGTCGGCTCGCCTAGGTAGGAACTTCATGCTACTGTTTTTGCGGTTTCTACCGTTGAATCCTGAAAAACAAACACTCCGCCGAGTAGCGGGCGAATGTGTTTTAAGTAAACTATGTCAAACACGTCTCAGTTTTGGTTTCGACTATTCTACCCGTTTATCCTAGTTTATACTCTTCACTGTTGTCTTTCCTTGCTCGTAATCACAATAACTTCTTTAATGACGATAAAAATTGATTTATGATATTTATTCAAACTCAATTAGTAATGTACATCCTTCAATAACGATAAAAATTGAACACGTGATGATGCAAGAGTGCGAATATTATATACATACATATTGTTATTTCAACATAAATAATATTGACTCAACTTTAACGAGTCATTAAATAGGAAAACCATGTGATCCACTTCGTATCCGGTGTAAAACCACGTGATTCTGTAATTATTATACTTATGAGCATAGAACCACCTGAGTTGGGTAATTACCAGATTTCATCTTCAATGCTCAGTTTATGGGGTTGTAAGGATGGTAGAGATAGAGAGAAAATGATTATTTAGTTGAATGTAAAAGTATGAGTTGTAGGAAGAAAAAGATGAAAGAAATAGAAATGTAAAAGTAATGATAAAATAATAATTGAGAAGGTGGAAATAGATGTATATTTTGAGACCTTACACGTGACACGAAAAAAAAATGACAAAAAATTAATATAAATAAGTGAAAAATGATTAAAAGAAAAAAAATTAAAATAAAATAAGAAACATGTAAGGTAAACTAATTATTTTTGTGTCTTTCTCTTTTTTCTATTGACCTTCATCATAGACTTGATGATCGGGGACGCTTTGATGTTAATGCTTATCTAGGTAAGTGGGCAAGTAATAGGAGATTTTACTTGTTTACTCACATTCGGAGAGCAAATGGTTCTTTATATATTAGTATCGTTTGTAATTAAATTGTGTTATAATATATATCGTTTGTAATTAAATTTGATTGGTTAAATTTTGTTGAAAAGTAAAGTATTGTAATTTGATGTGATAGAATTATAATATATTCATGTTATAATACGAACCAAACCGACCCTTAGTTTTAAAAGTTAAAAAAGTATGTGCCTATTTGATTCAATTTATGACAATTAATTTATAAAGATGAATTATAAAGAGGTGAAATGAGTGGTGCAGATTTAATAAAAATTTGAAATTTATAGTTATAAATGAGTAGTTGTCAAATCAATAGTTAAATCAGTGGTAAATTAGATTATAATATACTTTGATAAAAAGGATCAAACGGCTAAATAACAATAACAATTAAATAAAATAACCATTATGTTCCAAATTTTTTTTTTATAAAAAAGACAAATATATAAAATTTATAAGAAATAAGAAATATTCATCTTCTTATACACCCACCTACTTCTGAAGTTCTGATCACCCACCACAACCACCTTCGGCGACTGTCGTTATAACTAGCATCCATCTCCAGTGGTAGTTCTCTGGTTGCTTAACACATAGGAAAGAAAGTTGAAAAAAATAATGGAAGGAAGTGCATCGATTTAAAGGGGAAAAAATGTATAGGATTGGTTTTAATTGTCAAACTAATAAATTATTCAGTTAATTGTGTCCTAATGAGAAGGGGTGAAGCTAGCCAAGGCCGAGTGAGGGCATTCGCCCGCACTGACCTCTGAACCTTTTTTTTTTTTGGCTCCATTTTCTGTTGTCCCCTTTTTTATCGTGCTGCAGTGAATTTCCAGCCATGAAAGGTTGTAGAAGATGAAAAAGAACGAGGAAAAGCAGGGTATTAAACCTTGTCGAAGCACAAATTCCAATAATAATTGCTTTACAGCTGTACTTGTCAGTTTAGTATCAGACGATGTAATATCTCTCACACACACGCGAGATCTTTTAATAAATCTTCATTAATGAAATATATATACTTTGTCAATTGTGTACTTTTCATCTGTTTTTCGGCCCTTTAACTAGTTTTTATGGGGTCGTCGGTCGCTCAAAAACACATTATTTTTCTATAGATTAAAATTTAAAACATATTACTATTTAACTTCACCCACACTAATTGAAAAATCTAGCTTCGCCCCTGATGAAGATGCATGGAGTATTATCGGGTATATGAATATTTTTTTAGTCTCATTGAATACTCCATTTTTAGAAGATTTGTCCATCAATCGTGTTGGTGAAAATAATTGAACATTTTCAGAGAATTTATTCAATCGATTTGGAGTTTTTGTGTCAAGCCAAAATGTGCATGCACTAAAAACATTAAATCAATTTGTATTATTAAAGTATACCACACTAGGAGAAGCCAAATGAGTGGAGAAAGATGAGCAAAACAATTCATAAAATTGACCTACTAAAGAAGTAATGTCATCCAAAAGAGCAAAGTACAAGACGATAGATACATCTGCATGCCTTAATTAAAATGTTCTTATAGAGATAATTAGAATAAATGATACGGCAATATGCAAAACAATATCATAGCATCATCTTAGTTGAGGTTTCTTAGTAGTCAAATTGCTAAGACCACAAACAAAAAGCTAGAATCCCAGATCAGTTCAACGATTTCAGCTATTTCTTGGTAATTTCATCAGCATAAGCTTTAAAGCAATTTCTTGGTCAAATTCATCATCATAATCTCTAAGCTGCAAACAAAAGTAAAAAAGAGTTATCAGCAATTAGCCAAACTCAGGTATTCAAAAACTCAGCTCAAAACTCTATTTCATCCGTATTTTTTTTTTCATGTTTTATTATGTGCTTCAACGAAAAGAAGAGGATAAAGAATGAAGTGGAACTCGAAGAGTCTAACGGGTTGCAGCGTTTTTGGATAAACGGGGAGGGAGAGAGAGAGAGAGAGAGAGTTGTGCGTGGGGAGGGATTCTAGGATGCATTAATTAAGATATTAGATTTAATCAATTTTCTTTATTAGAACTAACCTCTTTTAACGTGGGTATAGATACCCGTTAAATAGAGTGAACAAAATCAAACTCGTTTATTTCACCATGAGTTTAAAGTCAACAATTACTCTGTATAAATTAAGCCTATATTTGATCCTCTTTATCATAATATATTATAATTTCATATACTACTGATTTGACAACTACTCATTTATAACCATAAATTTCAAACTTCTATTAAATCTATATCACTCATTTCATCTCTTTATAATTTCTCTTTATAAATCAACTACTATAATTTGAATCAAACATGCACTAAATGAAAAGTAAGTAAGAGAATGTCACTATTGTTGTTACAATTGTTACTAATTTTAACGACAATTTTAACTTGAAACTAAAAATATCCTTTTAACATATTTACTAACACCTCCATTATAAATCTATTTTTGAGTTGTAACTAACACATATCATATTACTAAAAAAGTGATTTAATACGTCTATAGTGGATGCTCTTAGAAAATAGGAATTTGAGTAGTGTCCATTGTCTTGGTTAATTATTGTGATGGTACAGCATAACTTTTCTATATATTCACGGATTGCATATATCTGCCGTGACCGTTGTTATAGCAGCTGCCATAGTAGCGCTTGGGTTGCCAAATAAGTGCAGAAATATGGCAAATAATGTTGATACCGAAAATCCGACTGGTGCTGCAAAGTCATCAGTTGACAGTAAGTTGTGAATTCGTTCATTCATTCACTTTAATTAATTTAATGCAACGAATACTTAGTTGATTCGAAGATTGTGTACTAAATTAATAATTATGAGCTAGAGTTGTTAGCTGTTGTCTGGAAATTAAATTTATATATGTGTAATGTATGTGTGCAGATTCTGCATTTGTTAAATCTCTATATAAGGCTGCTGTAAGTGGTAATTGGAAGGGTGCTGAAGCTGCTAGATCGGAAGAGGCTCAAAGGGAGTTGTTGGTATAGTGTGGAGTTAACAAAAAGAGGAGACCGCGCTCTTCACATAGCTGCTGCCCGCAACCATACTGGATTCGTCCGTCATCTAGTTGAAAAGCTTCAGGTACATGAGTTGGCATTGACTAACATATATGGGCAGACAGCTTTACATGTTGCAGCTGCATCAGGGGCTCTTGACATTGCTGAAATCTTGATCAACAAAAATGAGAATCTTGCATTGATTAGGGACAATAGACAGATGACACCTCTCGCAGTTGCAGCTACTTTTAGAGATAAACAAATGATTGAATCTCTTTTTGGGCTTGCCCCTCTTGACGCAGAGGAAGCCTTTGAGATTGCTATAGTAGCTATTCAACTTGACATGCTTGGTATGTAATCTATTTCAATTCCTGAAATATGTTTTTGACAAATTAAATATCATTCTAAAGCTTTCTTTTTCCTATGTGTAGAGATGGTATTGCATACTTTTTTCCAATCTACATTGTCGGATTCGAAAGAGAACACGATGAGAGCTCTTAAAGTGTTAGCTCAAAAGCCTTTACCGAGATACACCCCAACTCAAGCACTCATCACGGAATGCATTTTCTTCATCCGTAGTTGTGGAGTTCCTGTCCATCTTATTCCTTGTATGTAAGAAGACCATGAGAATATATTAGGTCCCTCTTGTCCACGGATTAGTTAGACCATACATGTTTTATTATCTCTATCTTTTCATTTTTCAATTTTCCAGCTAATTGAAAAACATCTTGTGACTATGGCAACTAGGATTTTAATATGACCCATTACAATTAAATACTTAAAAATGTCAACTGATCAATAAGGATAACTTGTTTCCCTTGCGTCCAAAATTTTTAGGTTTCTAATTTTGCCAGAGATTTATAGGTCTCAACAAGATGTACTATAAAAATCTGTTACGGATCCGTACAGCAAATTTGATAGAGCGCCTCTGGAAGGTGATTTTGACTTCAGGAGATGGAGGCTTTTCAGAATCAAGTGCAATTAGAACAACTTCTACATTTCACTATGCTGTAAAAACAGGGAATATTGAATTCTTGAGGCAGCCACTTACACGTTTCGGTGATCTAGATCTTCTTTCCATACGCGACAAAGAAGGTTACTCCCTACTCGATGTTGCTATCATTCACCGGCAAGAGGAAATTTTTCGGCTTCTCTGCGGCATAAAAGAAGTTAGATATTTTTTAGTACATCGACTGGATAATGAAAACAACAATCTCCTACACTTGGCCGGGTTGATGCCACCTCCAAGAATACTCAATAGAATGGTACCTGGAGCAGCTCTTCAAATGCAAAGAGAACTACTCTGGTTTCAGGTCAGAAAATTAACAAGTCCCCTTCTCTTTAATTCCCAAAAAATTAATGATGCCAACTTAGGAAGACTTTGCCAGTTTGCCCTCGTCAACAAACTCATTCTATTTCAAAATAACAAGTCAGTGAAACTAATCACATGTTTGCATATTTCCTAGGAGTCACATGTTTGAAACGTATCCCCTTGACTCACTTTTGCTTTTTCTATTTAATTCTATTTCAAAAGAGATATATAAATTGCTGATAAGGTCTTCAATCTTTCATGTTGTGTGAGTTGTTATCGCCATGTTCTTGGAATTCTCAACCATCCTGGATAACGTATTCTCAATTAAAATATTCCGTAATTTGCAAAAATTATTTTTGTCAAACTCTGCCTTTTACAGGAGGTGAAGAAGATTGTGCCATTAGGATTCCTTGAGGAGGAAAACAACCGTGGTGAAACTCCAGATGAGACTTTCATAAGGAAGCACGAGAACTTACAAAAAGATGGTGAGAGGTGGATGAAGGACACAGCAACTTCTTGCATGGTTGTGGCAACTTTAATTACCACAGTCGCACTTGCAGCAGCTTTTACCGTACCAGGTGGAAATAACCAGAATACCGGCATTCCCTTACTCCTGAACGGCGTGCCATTCACGGTTTTTGTTATATCAGATGCAGTGGGAATGTTCAGTTCGACAGCTTCAATAATGACATTCTTATCAATTTTAACTTCACGTTACACATACGAAGATTTTCTATATTCATTACCTAAAAGGCTAGTATTTGGACTCCAATCCCTCTTTGCTTCAATCGTTTGCTTAGTGTCAGCATTTGGTGCGACATTCTTTTTGGTGTACAAGGAAGAGAAGCAAGCAATGTTGCCCAGGCTTGTAGCGACTCTTGCCTGTTTCCCCATCACTTTGTACTTAGTGCTAAATTTTAAGCTATGGATTGATATAAGTTCATTCGGCATGGGTGTCCATGTTTATGTTTAAACCAAGGAAAGAGGAGACTCTTTAGTAGTAATAATTAGAAAAAGGACTGCAGGTCTATTATTATTTTCCTTGTTACTGTAATAATAAGAGAAAAAAATCATGGACCCAATTCTGTCTCTGCTGGAATTTCTCTCTATATATAAGAGCATTTGGGTTAATGAAGGATGGATATTATATTAATTAATGAAATGAAAAATCAAGTAGTCTTCGTTACTTTCTAATTTCTGGGTATTCTACTATTCTTTACAAATTGACAAACGTCTTGAGAAAAACCCTTTGCATACCGTTAGAACACATTGTTAGAAAATACAATACATTTACCATTGATGATGATCATGATGATGATTTGTGATAAGGGAAAATATGAACACATTATTTAAAAAAAAATACTATCTATCTTGGGAGATCCAATTTTAAATCAAAGTAGGAAATATATATTAAAAATAAAAAAAAATTATGTGCAATAAATAATCACTAGAAAAATGAGTCTACTTCAATTATCACGTAGTAAAGTGAACTATGTGACAAGTATTCTCAACGAAACATGTGTGGATTGTGAGTGCCAATAATAAGGGAGCAAATGTACGTAGAGAAACAAATTAAATAATTCATCTATGGATAGGAAATAATATAAAATTAGACTTTAAGCTTTATAATAGGGCCCAAAGCTAGCTTGTATGGCTAAAAGGACCCGCTACCAACTGATGTGGAATGTCTAAATGTACGCCATTCAGACATCTAATACTATTTATATGACATATAGATATCTAAGTTTATACCATTTCTCATATATTGACACCCTATACTATATATTGGCTAAGGCTTTCAATATAAACAGAGAATTAGAGAATGAGATCTTTTAGATAAATCATACTATAAAGAATTGAAGTTGATAATAGCTGTCAACATAAAAACAAAAGAAAATTTGAGGGCGGAGAATAATAATAGAGCATTGAAAATATAAAAAGATTGAACATTTTTCATTTAAATTTTATGTTGGATTTTAAGTATATTTTTATAACTTTTTTTCTCGTAGGCTAAAATTATAATGTTTATAGCTGAATTGTATGTTTTTTTTTTTTTTTTTATGTAGCTTCGGTTCCCCCCCCCTTTTGATTGCTTTTTAGAAATCGAAATCAAAACCTAAACCAAATTATTTCGAAGTGGAATTTGGTTTGGTCGAAAGATTTGGTAGTTTTAGGTGAAAATGAACCAACGATTTCAGTTTGATTTGCGATTTGACGGTTTTTTTTTTTTTTTTTAAATTTGTTTTGGGTGTCCCTAGGCCAAACATTAGCGCTTTGTTCGGTAAGGCCCATTTTTTCAAAAAAAATTGGTGGCACAATTTAAAGAGCAAGATTAGATATGTGAAGGGATGCAGAACAACTGACCAAGTCAAATAATAAATGACCAAAAATCGCTGAAATTACTAAAGTACGCCCAAGTGAGTCCACATTATTTATATTGAACAAGGCAAAGTGGCTCACGTGGGAAGAGCATTATTTTGGACCGGGCCTCTCTACTGCTGCTGGTCATCTCCAGCCATCAATCTTGTCGCCTTGGGTTATAAGCATTTAAACTGAAAACACACCAATTCCTGTTTAAATTTTTACCAAACTAGGTGTAGGCTTTTACCTCCAATGGATGAGATTCTCGCCAACTCATATGCTCGTACGGCGCTAGATCATAACTCAATGTTTAAACTTCTATGTGCCAAAACGATGTGTCAATCAGATTTTAGTGCGAAGGAGATATAAAGCCAGTTCATCCCATTAGTATGGTGCCACTATGGCACCATATGTGTGGGTGGCTGCCCTTGGAGTTTTAAAGCCCCAAATCGAGAAGCCTGGCAGCCTCATCTCAACCCTGAAATCGACTGCCGACGGGTACAGATCATCGCGCTGACAGCGAGTGCGGAGTGTGCAGACGAAGACCTAAAAGAACAAAGGCGAAGATCCCCCTTTCTTGTGTCCCGATCTGTCATGGTGTGCCCTAGCTCCGAATTCATGATTCTCCAGCGGCCATACTTTCCGGCGAAAAGGTTAGTAGTAGATGGACTACTGTACTTGAGTAATCCATCACCTACCCACCTACCGCCACACACCCTTTTGAAATTTGGGAATCTGCCTTTGTTAGATACTGATAGTTAATAAGAAATTTGATTATATACTTAACATAATTAATAAGAAATTTGATCAGATAATGATAGTTAAAGTACCGTATTGGAATTTGGATTCTGCCTTGTACATTTCATTCAATACAAACATTAACCCAATTAACGACTCTAGTGCAGATTACAATTAAGGATTCTAGTTATTTGCATTAACACGCAAATGTATTTGTTTACAAAGTGATAAGGCAATATAATAGTAACTAATAGTCTAATACAAACACTACAAGAATTATAATATAAATAAACTACAAGGATGGTAATCTATTGAAGCAGCCCTGATTATCTTGACTTTGCGGGATAGTTGTCTTTACCACCTTTGCTTGGCATATGATTTGGTGTCGTATTCTTTACAATTATTATGATGTTTATAATAGAGTATCAAGTGTTTTTCCCGGCTTACATATAACAAATCATTAATTGTAAAAGTTATACATTGTCTTTTAGGTGAAGATGCACAATATTTTACATTGAAAGTTCACCATGGAGGCAGATTCTTTAATAAGCCTAATAATGTTAGCGATGAACATGGGATTGTATTATTTGTTGACTACATTCACCCTACATTATTTAGAAGAGATACATTGGCTAAATTATGTGATGCTTGGGGTCCTTAATCTAGTAAATGCTACTATTATAGGAAACAAGGTCATAGGTTAGTGAATGGCTTGGTGAGATTGAGGAGTGAGGATGACGTTAGAGGAATGTTAAAGGACAAAGGCCAACATCAAGTTGTAGAGATATATGTTGACAGCTCAGGTACATTAAAAGCACTACAAGATGATCTTCTAGGACCATCAACTAGACATCAAAATGCAAAATCCATTTCCAATGAAGATGTTTATATCCCATCACATGAAAACAATCAGGAGTCATTTGGGTTTGATTGGGATGACGATTTTCTCTACGAGTATCAAGAAGAAATTGGGCACAGTTAGAGGAAACATTAATATATAATGGACAGAATAGTGTAAAACAAACAGATTGTAATCCAACTGGATTACAAGAACCTGAAAGAGTAGGAGAAACTGAACAAAATAATGAGAACACAAGCATCGAACAAGAAGTGATGGTTGAACCTCTTGAAGATGGCACTGTCACGATGGAACGAATAGATGATCTTGTAGAATGTGACTATGAGATAGAGGATGAGCATCTAAGCCCTGATGGTAGGACAGAACCAGTGAATTATGATTTCGGGTTTGTAGTGTTAGCTGGGAAAGAGGTCGGGGATTCTGACCCTGATTATGGTGACTCAGATGAGTTAGAGAGTTTGGAGAGTGAGGAAGAGGGTATTGAAGTGATGTCAAAGGACAAACGTAGGGTGCGAAGTTTCAATCCTAGAACTAACATGGAGGAGCCAATTTTTAAGGTAACCTGATTTATTTTTTATTATTTTCATATTTCAACTATATAGACTTGGTGCTGACCATATTGACATTGTGCAGGGATGACATTTGAGTCAAAGAAAGTGTTGAAGGCTGCCATTACTATGCATTCAGTGAGACAAAATCTAGATTTCAAATATAAGAAGGATAATAAAAGTAGATTGAGGGCTGTATGCATTGATAGTAATTGCAGTTGGGTGCTACATGCTACTAAAGAAGGCCTAGGTCCCAGTTTCATTATTAAAACATTTATAGGACAACATACTTGTCCAGTGGTTTATAACAACAAAAGAGTGAGCTCGACATTTTTGGCAGAAAAATATACATGTGATTGGAGATGTCAACCAAAGATGACAGTGAATGCATTTGTTGATAAGGTGAGAAGGGACAACTTAGGTGACATTTCAATGTGGAAAGTTTACCAAACAAAAGCAAAAGCAATGAAGAAGATTGGGGGAAGTGTGGTGGATCACTATACAGTTCTTTGGGATTATTGTCAAGAGTTGGAGAGGACAAATCCTAGAGCAACAACTCAATTGGAGGGGCAAGCTGGTGAGTTCAAGAGGCTCTACATACGCTTAGAAGCATTGAAGGATGGTTTTCGTAATGGTTGCAGAAGAGTGATTGGATTGGATGGATGTTTTTTAAAGATGGAGATAGGAGGTTAATTACTAACTGCAGTTCCAATAGATGGCAATAATGGTATGTATCCTATTGCATATGCAGTTGTTGAGCTAGAAAATCTTGAAAATTGGACATTGTTTCTTGAACTGCTACGGGATGACTTGGAAATGAACAATAGTCATGGTTGGACAATTATTTCTGACAAGCAAAAGGGATTGGTACGTGCTATTAGATAATTATTTGAGCACGCGGAACGTAGGACACGTGTTAGACACTTCTACAACAACTTTAGCTTGGAGCACCCAGGATTAGCTTTGAAAAACTGTCTGTGGGCTGCAGCAAGAGCCACAACTGTTTCTCAATGGCAAGAACATATGCGAAAGATGTTTGAGTTAAAGCCAGAGGCATATGAATGGCTTGAAGAAAAACCAGCTGAGCATTGGAGCAAGTCCCACTCTAGAGAATTGAACAAATGTGACATGCTTCTTAATAACTTGTGTGAATCCTTCAACAAAACCATTCTTGGAGCAAGAGAAAAGCCTATCTTGACTATGTTGGAGGATATTCGGATATACCTGATGAAAAGAATTGTGGCTCGAAGAGAAGATTGTGAAAAATAGAGTGTAGAAGTTGGCCCTCGAATTTTAAAGATCTTGGAAAAGAATAAACTACAAGCAAGGTCAGAATGGGCTGATTATTCAGGAAACCTCAGGTTTCAAGTGCGACATAACGCAGGTAATATACTCCATGCAGTTGATGTTAGAGCGAGAACATGTTCATGTCGTTTATGGCAGTTAACTGGGATCCCTTCTCGCCATGCTATTGCTTCACTTGTGTCAAGGGGGGGTGAATGTAATGGAGTATGTTGATGACATATACAAGAAAGAGGCCTATCTTCATACTTATTCGCCTACAATTTCTTCTATTACTGGTCCAGATTCATGGCCTAATGCTGGTCGCAATTCATTGAACCCTCCTTTCTATACGAAAAAATCAGGAAGACCAAAAAAGAATCGGTGAAAGGAACCAAATGAAGAAGCATCATCAAGTCAGATGAAGAAAGCAAGAAGATCTAGAAGAACTACAAATACAAATTCATCAAGGACCATTGGCAAACCAAGTAGAGCAGGACTGATTATGAGATGTAAGAAATGTGGAAAAACAGGGCACAATGTAAGATCTTGTCAGTAAGCACCACCACCACCAGTTAATGCTGTCTGATCTTTCCATTTTATTATTGCTTTTAGATGTTTTATGAAAACTACTTGTTTTTGTCGAGGAGAACTTGCGGTGTAGTCCCCCATCCCTTTTTTTTTAACATCTAAATATGATGAATCTTATTTTGTTTATTGTGCACCCAACAAGATCCCTTTTTTGGACTAAACTATCTACTTTGTTGGATTTCAAGTATAGTTTAACAGTGTTGGTGCCTTCCTGTTCCTATTCTATTATGGAATATGATGTGTTTTTGAAGTATCTACATTGTCTGTCTTCTTCTTTGGATGAATTTCCCCTTAGAATTTCCCTTCAGTTATATTTTTTTTTATTTTTTAAACTTAGATTCACAATCAGCCACCTTAAGTTCCAACAGGTAGTTTTCTCAATCATTCTTTTTCTATGTGTTTCTGAAATTTTTTATTTTTATTTTTATTTTTTTTTGGGGGGGGGGGGGG
>CAVNYN010274242.1:0-10197 GCA_963692815.1 Nyctanthes arbor-tristis
AAAAAAAAAAAAAAAAAAAAAAAAAATGAACCCAACCGGACTCACCGCCAAAACATATAAGTACGAAAATTTCCCTCAACATTGACCTATGTCAGCTAGAGAATCATGGGATGAATATAAACACACAAATAACAGTTGGCAAAGGAGCTTTTAAACGTGAACAAGCGAATTCTATGTATCTGTGATAAATATACCTCGGTGAAAGGGTAGCCTGAAATGTAACTAGACTGAGTAAAAGTTTTAAGGTTCTGTTAGCTACCAAGTGCTAGGCTATCAACTCCGTAATAGAGATTTTATTTAGACAACAAACAAAAAAAATGATACTGATTCTTATTTGCTAATACAGGAGTGTCCATCAAAATTCAGATTTTCCCTAAAGCAGATGCTACATGTGTGGCAAAGATGGTGTCTCTTTGCAATTTGAAAAACAAGATAATAAAAGATCCCCTTTCCAATCCATTTCTCGTTGTATCATTATTGTTCGCCTTTGTAGGAAAATACCGACTCATTGACCATTGAGAGTCTGAATCTGGTAAAATCCGGCCTTTTGCTTACGTAAAGAAAATTAGGTTTCAAAAGACAAGGATACCTCTACTTCTAAAAATTATGCACAAAAAGAAACTAAAAAGTTCGCCATAACCAGTTAGTGTTGGGCAATTAACAAAAAAAGTTTTAATATTTAATGTCCCAGTACACTACGTAGCATCTATAACTAAATTTCATTTAATATCATACTCTCATTCATTTAAAGAACCAATAATTTACCAATAAAAGATAATTGTAACTTTTGTTACTTAGGCTTAGTGATGAACTCTTGAACTAACAACAGCACTTCATGAAAATTAAATAGATGCTATCAAATGAAAATTTATTTATGGACCTAAAAAAGTCAAAAGCAACATTCCCAGGATTCCAGCAACAAAACGAAGAATCAAATGCGATAAACACACAGAAATTCAATTGTTTCCTAGCTTCACCTCCCTGGAAAATGACAAAGGAATGGCATCAACAGCCCCCAACCCACTTCATAAATGAAACCAATTAAACAGGAAACCCACTACTCCAAGATTCTCTTAAAACGCCACAAACCCTAGATGAAAAATTAAGATCATAACCTTATTGCCTGACAACAAAACAGATCTAACCCAAATAAAGTTACGCAAATCACACGTCTATCTTTAAACCGAAATCATCAATTAAAGACACACCAGTAACTAATTAAAACAAGAAGCTAATTACATAAAGAATGAAAAATTTCAAATTTAGATACCTTGAGAAAAATTCAACTCCAGCGAGTCGGTCGCCGATGGTATGACAGAAACTCAGAGAGAAGAAACAGTTTTGTCTTTCTGCATAAATGAAGAATGAGTGAGTTCAATAATGTTTTCTTTCTTTATATGGTTGGAGTAACTATTAAGGCCCTCTGTTTTAGCATTATTACATGATTGCCCTTTGAGGACGCGTGGACAAATAAAATTTACAGATACCGCCGTCGCTGTTGTGGAAACGTGTCACAATAAATTGCTTGAGTGAATTGTTGTTACCAAAAACGGTGATATATAGACGTCTTAATAGCGTTTATACTCGAAAAATAATCAAATCACATCATGAGAAGTGTTTTTCATTCATATAAAGTGTACAAAAATTATATACATGCGCATAAATTTACCCACGTGCCCAAAAATTACTAGAAACTTACAAGAATAGTTTATACAAATTTGTACATAAAGTATATACAAATAATATTTCTATCATTTTTATTATACTAAATCATCTGTATAATACAATAATAATACTAGATGTCTAGTATTTGAATATTTTCAATTTATTCCATATAAGCTAGATACATAAAAAGGTACCTTTTATAATTGAATGTAGTTAAGCCTAGCTGATGTCATTGGGAGATGTCACTATGGGTTACTTCATCCTGTAGGATTCTTCATTTTCAGCCTTTCGGACTTCAGCTTCTGGGGTCACAAATTCAGCTACATAAAATCTTAAATTACCTATTTGCCCTTAATGAGTTAAAATCAATATCCCGTTTCTCTTCGTTTTAATTTTGATCCAAGCATCCGCCACGTTCGGCGGAAGAGAAGGCCACATTGTTGGTGGTTACTAGCCAATTCCCAATCTAAACGACCCCAACATGATCGGAATTGGAAAATTCGCCCTGGATGAACACAACAAGGAAGACAAAACCAACTTAAAGTTTCAAAGCATCGTCGAGGGAGAATACCAGGTCGTGACTGGGCACAATGACAATTTCGTTATCACGCTCTTCCGATCTCGCCGGAGTGCAGAAGTATCTGGCTGTTGTTTACAAGAGGCCTTGTCAGACCTTCAAGATCTTAATTTCCTTTAAGAAATATCAAGATTAATGCAATTCAAAGAAGAATTGGGAGAATTTTAGAAGCTTGATATGTTCATATAAATAAATATATACATGTAATGATTATCTATGTTTCTGTGTCTTCACCGATTTTGGTATTTTAGATCAAAATGCAGTCGTCTTGCATTCTGCGGCATTAATAATCTCAAATAAAGATCTAAACCGACATCCCAAATAGGGTTTGATGATGGGAGATAAAACTCTCCGACAAGCTTTTTGGGATTTGGGTCTTCCTGTTTGTTTAAAGAGAGGTGAAAGGTAGGGTGACAGATTATTGGGGGTTGGGGGGCAGTTTGGGGAAATCGGTGTTTTATTTTTCTTGGGTGGGGAGGGGACATTCAAGTAATTTTCCTAGATTTTGAAAGCCTTTGTGTAACCGGCTGCCTACTAGTAGTGGGATTGTTCTGACTTAATTATTTTTAGCACTATAGCAGATATAATCCTTTTGTTAAATGTTAAAGATGCTTCTGTTCTGTTTATTTTTTTAAATTCATTTTGAGTTTTATCTTTCAAGTACAAATGTTAAGTAAAAGAAGAATTTCATTTTCCTTGTTTTGAGTATTTTCAAATTTTTAAACTAGATAACTCAAAAGGACAAAATGTTATTTCTTTTGTTGAGTTTTTTAACTTAAAATTTCGAAAATACTCAAAACAAGGGAAATGAAATCCTTATTTTACGTAATATTTACTCTTGAAAGACAATACTCAAAATAAATTCAAAAAATATAAACAGAACAAGCCCTCAACAACATCAATTTCTTTATGTGTGGATTGATGACTTAGATTACTTATCTTGATCTTGGTTTCCCGTCAAACGTATGATAGAATATCATTTCTATTATTTATCCACTTAGATGTCACACAAACATCATGTTAATTTGTGATTAGTCTTTAGAGTGCTTTTCTAAAACCTCCCTGATTGTGTAGCGTGTATGAATATACAACACGTTAATTTTAAATACGCATAACGTGCATGAAATACATGCGACGTGTATCTATACACGCCACATAAAATAAAAAGTTTTATTATAGAACCTCCAAGGAGTTTTGGAAAATTCTTTCTCGTTTATCTTTTTGAATGGTTCTCTATCTTCATTCCAATTGCTTGCAGCTGTAATTTACTGATGTTTTCTTCACACGGCCCCATTTTACCATTTGTAATTTTCAAGTGTACCATTATAACAAGTTCTTCTCAAATTGGAATACCCTCCAATTTTGTGAATAGTAAATGCGTATTTCACACTTACCCAAATTGTGTCAATTTCCCTGTAAATTGACTTGACTCATGAACTTTACAGTAAGATTATTGAAAATCGACAATGACGCATATACAATAATTCTAAAGAAACATGTTTTATTGACATGAAAAAAAGTTAAATACTTAGCTAATCATTCTATTTCTAAGCCCCCAAATTCACTATTTGTATACAAACAGTCAATTTAAAATGATCAATTAATAAACATTACTTATTCATATTAGAGACACATGTCTTTCTAAAATACTTTGTAATATGCAATATCAAATAGGCCAGATTCCATACTCACAATAGAATTGTTCAATTATTGTGGAGGGAAAAAAAACAACATGTTTATCTCATGTCAAAATCATGCATCAAACAAGACAAATAAAAAGTACCAACTCTTCTACATTTGACTCTCAAGAAGTCAGAGGCCAATGGGAATATGGTGATCTTATAACGTGTAGGGTCGAGTTTTTTTTTTTTTTTACGATATGATACATGCATCCCCTACTAGTGATGTGCAGTCGAAGGACACATGGCTAGGTTAACTACATTTATACTTCCTAAAATTTAAACCATAACATTTGGTACCAATTCTGTTTATGACTTTATTCCACTTAGAACAATATATCATAAAATCAAGGGTTAAACCTATTTAAAAAAAGAAAAAAAAAAACTGGTTAAACCACCCGTATAAAGAAAAACTTACTAAAATATATTATTAGATAGTTCAATAAAAATCTATAATATTTACATCTCTATAGAAAATATAAAAACACGAGTATACATTACTTGAATTAATAAGCTCAATGAACTTAGTAATCGTAAAGTTCAAGATCGTTTAAAAAACAACATACATTCTTACATATAATTATTCGTACATATACACAATAATAGAAAAAATACATATTATTCTCCTCAGTTTAAAAAATCCTAATAAAACTAACAAATTCAAAAAAAAAAATATAACATGCGTTAAAAATTCAAATAACATTAAATTCACCAATACATAAGGTAGAAATTGTGAATTAATGAATTATGATGGATTAGAATTTGTTTTAGAATTGACATTTCAAATTTGGTATTTTAATTTATTAGTAAAAAAAACTAACAAAAAAAATAACTGGGCAAAATAGTTAAGGTTTAGTTGTTAAACCCAATGGTCACAGGTTCAACTCAAAATAGTTAAGGTTTAGTTGTTAAACTCAATTGTCACATGTTCAACTCTTTTCTGAGTTTTTTCACAAAAATTTTTGTTAAAAAGAAAAAAAACAGTTACCACAAAATTACCAAATAAAAAAAGCAGGAAAATCGCGGTACAAAAGGTTTTGAGACTTAAGTAGATTAATTAATATATAGATTGGTAGAAATAGATACAAAATGTAGATGGTATTAAGGTATTAACAAAGACAATTTTCTTCTACTTTTAATTCAAAATAGTAGTATCTACTATCTATACTTCATCTATTTTATCTCATATATATATAATCCCATAGCATTCATCACATCATTTATTCATTTTGCTTTAAAGAAGAACCAGTAAATGTTTATCCTCTTTACTCTAAAAAGCTTGATTTTCCTTTAACTTTTGTTCAGTTTCTTGCAACATATGGAAATTAACTCTAAAATTATCAAAATCTATACTTCAGACGATGTTTGACTTTAGTCCATGCTTGAAAAATAAAACATAAAATTTCCTAAAAGAAGCTTTCTCCAAAATAATAATCTTCAACTAAGCTACTACTTATTATTTAATTAATCTCTTACTTTAAAATAATTCGTTTTTTGTTTGAGCTCAGCCAAACACAGGACTAGCATTATTATAAGGTGTACCCGTTCCAATATTAAATGACAGAAGAACAAGGGGCGCGGGTATCTGGTTTAGCGAGCCCTCGATTGGCACTTCTGTAAATAAGAGGAACTTGAGGGGGGGGGTTTTGAATTCCTGAGTGGCATGTTCCCAGAAGCAACATTAATTTCCGCATACGCTACCTTGACACGCTTTAAAATCCGAAGGAAAGTAAATTGTTACTTTATACAATTATTATTAATTTATTATCGACAAGGCGCATGTTGCAATTGCCTTTCCTTAGTCGTTATCACGCTTTTGACGTCAAAATCCAGCGGCTAATCTACTGTCCGTTGATTAATATTCCCAGCGTTGATTAATCTCAACCACTCAACTCATTTGGGAAGTCCACTAATGTTGGTCAGGTATTTCTCTCTTTTTTCTCTTGCTCTGCTGCTCATGTCACCAATCAAGCTTTCAGTCTAGTGTTTCGGAGCTTGACTATAGTCATAAAGAATTTTTCTAAGAAAGAGAGTAGGGAGAGTGACTCTGCTATGTGGTAGGATCACATTAGAGCCAATGTGGTGCTGCCAATGTGCAGCATCACATTAGGGCATAAGGATTAATAAGACCGTGGCTGTCCAAAAAATTTTAAAATTTTATATGGAAACAAAAATTATTTTTACATGCACCTTAAGTGGAAATAAATTTTTTTCCTTAATTACTTTTTCAATCTAGTCTAGATTTTGAAAATATTTTAGCGTTGTCATTTATATGACTAGGGTCTATTGATTTCGATGGAGATAGAGTGGAAAGTAAGTGGTAGGGTTAGTTGTCTGATTGCTAACTCAGTATCTATTATTCTCAACTTTTCTTTGATTCATACTGGGAAATTCATTTTAGGAAAATGTCATGAGTAAATGAGTAAAAAGAAGACGTCATGGCTTTTAAAAAATTTTAAAGCTTGCTAGAAAGGATTAGGGTAGCTGGAAAATAAATGAACACGTGAAAAAAATCCGTCAGTTTCATTAATTATTTTATCTAGTCTAGTCTTTATGAAGACTTAGCAAATTTTTTGAGTTTTACTTATGAATAGTAAACTTATTACTAATATAACAAAACAACTTACATAAAGTATTCCATCAAGCTAATTAGACATACTCAAAAATTTAAACAGTATGTTTATCAAATGATGTTGGGGAGAGAGGAGAAAAGGTTTTGCTTGAATGTTTTGTATTCTAAAGAAGACCACATTGGGAATGTATGAAAGTAAAGGGAGCTTATGATGAGATGAGACAAGATAAAGTTGATAAAGGAATAATGAAAAAGTGGATTCTTGATTACATTTACATTAGAAGATAAAGGGAATTAGCCGTCCACGCCCTTGTCATACCTAGACTACACTTTAGAATGATCAAATCTTTTAACTAGACAATTAATTACTTTATAGGTATAATTATTATTATGTGTTACATAAATAAAAAGCCAAAAAGAAGCTAATTAGTAGGGTCCTAACATCTTAATATGTTATACAATTGATGCTGCATTTATTATTATTCATGTCCATAATATCTATGTAATATACATTATCATGACTATTCAACAATAATTCTTTTTTTCCCCTAGAAAAACTCAATAATAATTCTATATATTGTGCTTGGATTTGGTGAAGATGTTAATAGTGTGCATAGGAGAACGATACGTTTCCCAAATGTTTAGTAACTAAACGTTCCAGATTTTCTTGAATATTACTATTTCTCTATCGGTACTCATAAACGCAAACGAGTGTTTGATACTTACTTTTTGACATTTTTAAGAATCAACAAAATTTAAAAAGTATTGGATCACAGTGTTCATCTAAAATTATGGAAGCCACTTATCGTATGGTAAATAACCCATGTACCTGACCAAGACAAAGATAAAATATTTCTTTCACATTCCTCAAAGAAGTTATCCAAAACTAACCAAAAAGAAGACATAGCGTTCTCTAGTTTTGGAACCATGTTCGATAAACGATAATAACTCCCGAGTGTACATCCTTTGATGATAGATGCCATTCCAAAAGAATTTATCTACTACCTAACTAGGTCTTATATTATAAGAGTATGTTGTTGAAAGTTTTATTATAAAATTTTTCATCTTATGTGACTTATATAGATGTCCGCTGTATGAGATTTGAAGTACACATCACACACATCGATGCAGGTCACATGAGTGAGAGATTTTGTTATAAAATATGAAAGGTTTTTGAACATTTTTAGAATAACACGGGTGAAATTTTTTTTTTTCTTTTACTTAGATTTTATAATAATAATAATTGATTAGTGTGGCTCCACCTCCATTTGCTAAATGTAAATATGTAATCATGGCATGAGTCTCACCTATCTTTGACACGGTGGAAGAATATATATTGCCCGTCAGGATCAGAATAAAGCACCAAAAGCACTCGATGCTTTATCTATCTCATTTATCCCATTGAAAGCAGTGGCGCAACCCACTTCGTTTCTGTTTCCTTTTTCTAAAATTTAAAAAAAAAAAAGGGAAGAAAGATATTTATTATTATACCGACAATTCGACGGTTCTAAACTAAATTAAGAATATAGACAAATATAATAAGCGCTCGTTTTTATCTTCAATTTTGTTCGAGAGCTGGACCTAAAGTTGTCACTATTTGACAATAAAATGGATTTTCAATTTTTTTTTTGACAAATTGATTTTTAAAATTCTCTGCCTTCCCATCTCTTGCCCAAATTCATGGTTGACAAATGAACAAATGTGACTTTCAATAAAAATGAAAATATAATAAAACTAAATAAAAAAATTTGACACGGGCGCCCACGACGAACCTGCAAAATCAATTTTGACTGACTTTTGGAACATAACAAGAAGGAGTGAACATTTCTTGACTATACTAACCAATTCTCAGACGTCTATTAGATAGATTAAAATTTACAATATTCAAATCATATTCCTAACAAGATGACGAATAAAAAAAAAATTCTACTAAAATATATGAAAATTGGTTGCATGTATGCTTACGTATGATATGAAGCCCAAAAATGGACATACTAACTTGACGAAGCCCAATATAAAGTTGTTTGACAACTCAAAGTTTGAAATACATTTAACATTAAACACCACAGTCAGTCATGCAGTTAGATCCACTTTACATCTAATTTCCAAAGTATTCTCACCAATTTTTTTTTTTATTTTTTTGACAGGAAAAATTACAAAAAGGAAGGGTAAAATTTGGAATTTCACTGCAAATTTGAATTTGCATGCATGATTTTTCGCGGTTGGCAATGGCAATGGACAGGTTCGGGCAGGAGATCCTGATACTGTTCCTGCCTTGTCCTTCCCCATTTATTTCTCTCCCCATTTATTTTTTCCAGTGTGGGCATGAAGTCGGCCGGATCCGTGATTCTACGCATTCTCGTTTAATCTCCAATTCAAAAGAAAGGTGCTATTTTTCTTTTTCTTTTTTCGATATTATAAGAGGAGTGTAGGGGTGAGAAATCGAATCCTTGAGTCCTTTACTAGGGTTTTGTAATGCCCCAAATTTCAAAAATCTAAGACATTAAGTTGGCTTAAAATTATGTTCATAAAGTGGAAAATAAAATAAAAAATCAAGTGTGGAATATATTATCTTAAGAATTTATAGTCGACTTGTCTGAATTAATTTTGAAATTCAACGATTAAAATTATACAATTTTGAAGACTAAAAAATAAATAATAGTTCTCAAAATTTTAACATCTAGTAGCTATCATCCATCAATCCGTTACCAACTCCAAGGCCTAAAATATGTTAATTTTGAAAAGAATGAGTATAAATACTCAGTAGATTCTTGCGCATATCAATTAATCCATATCACAAATGGTACACATAAGCATGTAATTTAAGCTTTTATTAATTTCTTCCACTGCATGGTAAATGCAAAGCTCTAGACTCATGCATAGAGCAAGCAACTCTCCTGCATATAGCAAGTAACTCTCATAAATTACATAGTCATATGCACACATCATAAATACAAATTAATGAATAACGCGCAATCTTTAAGAAAAATATTTTTTATAAAATAAGAGTCAATGTGATGTCTCTTGAGTTTGAGGTACTTTGGAAAAATACTACTTTGAAAATCTTAGCACACCGTATAATCAGAGGAAAAATAAATTATCTAATTGTGGAAAACAATTATTTGTGAAAAGGAATCATAAATATCTAGGGATTAAATAGGAATTCTGAAATAGTACAGGACTAGGATCTAAATGATAATTATCAAAACTTAAGGGCTGGAGGATAAAATAGAAGATTGGAGTCCTCATTTAAGGGTTAATTTCACAAATCGTCTCCAATATTTAGGTTAAGAACCGATTTCGTCCCTAATATTTTTTAAGACACTATATACCCCCAATCTTTGATAAATACACACACAATCGTCCTTTTCTCCACTGTTCCATTAAATTTTTAATAAAAAGACAATTATACCCCTTAAATTTTTTAAATTTTTTTAAAAATAATAAAAAAGAAAACATCCACCCTACCCTACCCAACCCAACCCAACACAAGATTGGCCTCCGGAAATATGCCAGAAATGTTGTCATTCTGGCTGCTGGCCATTCCGCCGCCAGAATGGCAGCATTTTGGAGGCTAAAAAAAATACTGCCATTGCTGGCAGAAAATGGGAGGGTGGGATTCTCCCCCCCTTTTGGCCCTTGGAAAAGGCCAAAATACTGTCAGAAATGGCAGTAATCCAGAAATGGCAGCACAATTAGGGGAG
>CAVNYN010274243.1:0-17904 GCA_963692815.1 Nyctanthes arbor-tristis
TTGTAGTTGAGCTTTATTGAGCTTGAACTCGCGTTATCTTATTAAATAGTAGCTTGCATTGTTGAATCAATATAGTCGAGGTATCGTGTTCGTGGTTGGATTTGTGTGCGGTTGATACTTCAATTAGTAGTTACCACTTACCAGCTTTTTTTAACTTTTGAACTTGTAGTTGAGCTTTATCATAACACAACTGCATCACAATCTAGTTCTACTGTACAAATATTTGCTGATTCTCGAAGTTCTTCAATAATTGGCATGCTAAGAATTCTTCACTTTAGATGTTTTACTTTTCACAATTAGACAAATGGTGAACATGAAAATATATGGTTTATAATGCTTCTTGTTTTCTCATTGTTTAATGTCGACTCAATTCTGCAATAAAATGCCCCAAAGTCCAAATGGTCCTCCCCGGAATCCAAAGAATGAGTAAACCACTTCCAATAATCAATGAAGATGTCAAGTTGTCAACAGATACATTTAAAATCGCCTGCTTCACATTACTATTGATCTGTATTTTAAAAAGGCGTGTTTATATTTAAAACTTGTACACTCCATTTTACTGAGACTCAATAAATTTATCATGCATTGACCCTTAAAACTTGATTTCTTTCTTTATATATAACTCCTTCATCACGCAAAGATAATCCTATATTCCTTTTACGTCCGTCATAAATTATTATATGATTAATCTATTTATATAAATAAATGTATATATATGTTTACAGAAAATGTGTGAAATTACAATTTCATCCCATGTTGCGTAATTAAAAAAAAAGAATACATAGATAAAATTATAATAATTTTATTGCCTATCTGTAAACTTATTTGCAAACTCATCTATGCATATAGCATTCGCTCATTATTACTATCTCCGTCCTAAAAAGATGGTCCATACTGGGAGATGAAATATAATGTCTACTTTAATATTTAATATTCCAACTATCTTTAATAAGGGTATTTTAATCAACTAAGAAATAAATTATACTCTCAATAGGGAAATTGGACTATAATTTGGGACAAACGAAAATGGAAAACAAATCTATCTTAGTGGAACAAAGGGAGTAAATGAAAAGGTATATTAGGAAATATATTCTTAAAACGTGCTTTTCGAGCCACATTAATTAAGTTTTTTTTAATGTATTTGAAAAATGATGGGGGACTATCTTACGGGATAGACGGATTACTTTTTACAATGCTGATTTTTTTTTTTTTGAAGGGATTTTTCGTTAATATCGCAAATCAAAGTGCATCTTCTCTCACCCAAGGCGAGATAAAGAAAGGAGCACACTGAGTCCAAACGATATTACAATCCAAAGTTAATGCAAAAGAGGCAATGTTGTGGCTACTTGATTCCTATTTCTAGGAATATTGCAACACCAGCCACAATTCCCTCTAACAAGTAAGTTCCGAATCTCATGAAATAAACAAGCAAGCGGGTTAAAAGGCTCATCGTGTATTAAGCCTCTGATCACGAGTTGGGCGTCCGGCCCCCGCTCTACCGCAATACGCATTCTTTCATTTACCGCCCAAGCATCAGCTACAACCGACTCCATCACCCCACGTCGACGCCATGCAAATCCCCCTTGGAAACATCCATTCGTATCAAGAAAGACATCCCCAAGGCCAACCCATCCATCCGAATTAATTGCCGCATCCGTAGAGAGTGCAAGGCCGTCATTGCAGCCCCTATTGTTTCTCTATGTTATCCCCTCCCCAGTGTCTAATTCGTTGCTCTTAGGTTGTTCAAAGGCCCTCACTTTTTGGTAGGACTAGTTGAAATCGAGTCCGCCGCAAAGTTGACGTCAACTGCCTTCCTGCGTGGGCTGATTGGTTTCGGTTGTTCCACACACTCCATGATCCCATGCATAAAATCTCTAGTGCTTTAGACGGTACCTTCGTATGGAGACTCCATAGAAATGGTTCAAACTCAAGCTCACTCCCATACGACACAGCTGGCCGGATATATTTCCAACACTCCAACCTCCTCCACAGTTTCATGACCCAAGAGCACTGAACAGAAACATGTAAGTCCGACTCCCAAGCTCCGCAACATATGCACCGGCCATCCACTCTCATGTTCCTCCGCGCCAAGTTACAGTTGGTAAATACCCCTCAAAAAGCGCCAAAGAAAGTGTCGAACTCTTGGCATAACATTGTAAACCACATTGGTAGAGTGGTTCCAAATTAGGAGATCATTTCGGGGGCCACTTCCCAATGGTACTGCTAGGATACGTGTAGAATCAACTGGCCAAAATAGATTTGTGATTTTGTCTTCATCCCAGCCACCTGTCTTATCCAGCAGGTCGTCAATATTCTCTAGCCCCTCAATTTGCGGTGTGAATGGCCTCAATTGATTGTTCCCTGGCAGCCAACTGTCCCCTCAAATCTGTACATCTTTACCGACCCCTATCCTCCACCGCGTACCCTTCTCAATAATTCCTTTCCCCCAAAGAAGACTTTGCCATGAGTAGGAACATCCTGGTTTGGAAGTAGCTTTTAGGATGTCCGTATTTGGGAAATACTTCTCTTTTAAGATTCTTCCAGCCATTGAGTCAGGATTACAATATAGGCGCCATATTTGTTTTGCAAGAAGACTTCTGTTAAGTTATTCAGGCGCATGAACCCCATCTCCCCCATCTTCTTTGCTTTACACAGCGAATCCCAGAAGGGAGACTCCCAAGGCTACCGGAAATGACAGTAAAGGGGAGAGTCTCCCTCATTTCTTACTGCCGTTTCCTGCATCGAGAGCTGCCGGAAACGTCAGCAAAGGGGGGAGTCTCTCCTCAACTGCATTTTCCATGACAAGGGGGGCCCCTTCATTTTGCTGTCGGAAACAGCAACAAAGGGGGGGAAATCCCCCTGTGCTTGCTG
Source organism: Nyctanthes arbor-tristis (assembly GCA_963692815.1). Taxonomy (NCBI): domain Eukaryota; kingdom Viridiplantae; phylum Streptophyta; class Magnoliopsida; order Lamiales; family Oleaceae; genus Nyctanthes; species Nyctanthes arbor-tristis. Next base: position 2,872 of record CAVNYN010274243.1, read on the forward strand.
CCGGAATGGTAGCCAGAACATGGGGAGGCTCCCCCTTTTGCAACCATTCCGACAGCAAGAAATGAGTAAGACTCCCCCATTTATTGCCATTTCCGGCAACCTTAGGAGCCCCCAACCTTTTTCTTTTTTATTTTTTATTTTATTTTTTATATTAAAATATTAATTTTTTTATATATTACAGAAATTACCCCTGACCTTAACGGTTGTTTTTGACGGTTTCCATCACCATGGACAAAATAGGGGATTTCTTTAAAGGTGAGGGACGGGCTAAAGGAAAAACAAAGGTTAGGGACGTAATATCTAAAAAAGTGAAAGGTTATGGACGTTAAGTGTAAAAAACCCTTTGTATAATGAGATGAAAGACGAAATTTATTTGTAATCCTTATTTACTTGATGACATGCAACTTTTTTTTTAATAAGAAGTGGATGTGAGTTTTTAAATTTTTTTAATTAAACAAATGGAGGCGGTATTCTAAAATAAGTAGAAACACAATTTGGGGCTGGGCTCGGTTTTAAGAGGTGCCGATGGTTGCCTTGTGAGGTGTTGGGTGCAACATATAGAAGCATGATATGGGATTAAAGAGGCCGAAGGAATGGGTCTTAGAAAAGCTTTGAAATGGTTACTCACCTTGGGCATTTCGAATGTTATCATAGTACAGATTACAAGGTAGTGGTTGATGCAATGACACAAGATACAGAGAACATGGAGTTCGGACTTATCATATGGGATTGCAAGGAACTTTTGAAGCATATGCCTACTTTTCGGGTACATCATATATTAGTAGAAAAACTAATATGGTTGCTCTTTCTTTAAGCCATTGAGCTAGAAATTTCCTTAGTCCTTGTATTCTTAATTATATTCCTGATTGGCTCGTCCCTGCCATATCTATAGATGTAAATGCTGTTAGTTCATCTAATGAGAATTAAGCTATTTTCATCCCCAAAAAAAAAAAAATTACGAATTACATTGAGCAAAGGTTAGTATTATAATTAAACTAGTATAGTACCCGTGCAAACGCACCGAAAAGCTACTAATAAATGATATAACAATACAAATAATAAAATCTTTTAAATAAGGCAAAATTGCAAAATTTAATGAAAAGATAGTGATAGTGCATCAAGTATTAAATTATCAGTCACAAATTGTTTTCCTCTATTATCTAAAAAATTGTGAATTATAATGAAAAAAATAGCTCTTTATTTTTGTAATTTATAAATGGAATTTATAATAAGTGATGGAGATTTAATTGAAGTTTGAAATGTGTGGTGATTGTTGAGTACTTATCAAATCAATAGTCAAATCCTGATAAGTGAATTTATAAAAGGAAAAAATAAAGAAGTTCAAACAACCCATAACGCTACTGTAGTAGTAAATATCCTTTCCCGTTGGATTATGGCTTTTCACTAATTTTCTCGTAAATAATTTTTTTAAAAAATATATATAGATAATAATAATCGAAAATATGTATAAGAGGATTTCGTTGAAATTACAATTCATCTTCCCAATATATTTATATATATTAATAAAACAAATTAAGACTAAGTAATTTGTGAATATCAATGCTCATCGATTATTAATTTTTTTATTTTTTTAAATAACAAAAAACTACAACTTCAATATGTCTAGGATGATATAATTTTATCGGCTTTCATAAATTTACAAAGACATAAAGACAAAAATTACTAAAAAATAATTTAACTATTTTAAAAAAATTACATTATTTCTTAAAATAATTAATTAGCAGCTTGTGAGGTCAATTTAGGGCTTGTGGTTAGATGCTGAAGCTTGGAATAAGAGGTCCCGAGTTAGAATTGCTCCTATTGTCCCCTCCTTTCCCTTATTTCCCCTTCTATAAAAAATAAATAAATAAATTAGTAATAATTATAAAATAATTAGCAGCTTAACTCTTCCTGAGCAAATTGTGAAGTGATTAACATGCAGAAATAATATCATAATAACACTCGATTGAACAAACTAAATATCAACAACTCTATTTTTTCTTAATCTATTTATTAGGACAAAGTGTTAATATATATCACTCATCCAGTTTATGATACATCTAAAAAAACTACACAATTTATGATGTGTCTTAGAAATTAACTTGAAAAATTACATCGAATTCTAAAATATCGCCCATAAATAAGAATCTGCTATGATTCCCATGGATTAGGGATATTTTATCAAAATCTTCCCGATTAGGAAAAAAACATAGAAAATATTGTGAATAAATTAAGGAAACTCATTTGGGAAAGATAATATATTTAAAAAAGTTAAAAAAAGAGTATAATTACCATAAATAGTTCATAAGATGTATACCACAGAATTTAAAGTGGCTTTAGGCACTGCTGCATAATAAAGGCGGGAAAATAGCGGTGTCTATAGGTATAGTTACCTTTATTTTAAGGACATATAGATTAAAAACTATTATAATTCTATTACTTTAGTTTGAAGCACGTTTTAAGTATAATGTGTCGCACGAGTGATGCACTAATAGCAAAATATTTCCAAGTGTTATTTAAAAAAAAAATTCCTTAGTGGGCCTTTTTCACACATGCAAGCACCAAAGGCAGAAAACAAAATAGAGAGGTAGAGCATGCGTCAAACACACAATCTTCAGTTTAACGCTTTACCACTAGTCACAACTATCACCACTTGTTTATGCATGCATAATTATTTTACATATTGTAAATTATCAGTATTGTAAATTCTCAAGAAACAGACACTACCAAAAGAACAACTATATTGATGAGAAAAGATCGTAATAAAACATCTTTCTAAACGTGCACCACCACTTCATTTTTACTTTTTTACCTCCGTCAACAAGAGAAGTTGAGGAGTAATATGGTCACTCGAAACACTAAGGACTACCATTATCAGGATGTTCAAAGTGAAGAATTACCTTTTCACTCTCATATACTATAAATTACAAATGCTCTAATGGATGAAGCCTCAACCCTCGAGTTCAATCAGTAAGAAAATCAAGCTTATCAAAGTCTAGCTCGGTGATGACATTATCATTTATCCTTGATGATTATAGCAAGTTGGCCTGCTTGGCCTATGGTGCCAACGACTGTGTCCGAACCAATCCTTCATTTATATTGGTTAGTTGACCACCTAAGATTGATTGTTTATTAATATTATATGCAAAGTGGTGTATTTAAAAACTCACAAACGACTAATATTAGATAGCCAACTAATCATATCACTATGACTTCCAAAAATTATTGCTATCAATTTGGTGTTTGATTTTGGTTTTTGTGTTTTCAATTCTGGTAATTTAGGCAATTTTCCATACAAGTAAAACATAGAACTCGTTTCATGAAGAAGCCAAAAATGGAAAAGAAAGGTAATAAAATAAAAGAAAATGAAAAAGAAAAGTTCCACATTCATCGAAACTCGATAAAATGAGAAAAGGGTCCAAGTTTAGCGGGTCCCATTCGCAATTGAAGGACGTTTTCCAGTGAGAAAGTGCCGGATAAAAACGGCAATTCTTGTCGCAACCTAAACGGGTTCCGCCCGAACAGACAAATGTCATTAATTTATTGGGGGGTCAAACCCGACTCAACGTGGCGGTTTACCCGAATGCCACCAATCGGACACGGTCACCGACTCCGACTCATCACGGCCACTAATCCACCCTCCACTGGCCCACATTGTTCCTTTACGTTTCCTATTTTCCATCTATCAAAGGCTGCGTTTGGTAGACCCAAAGAAAGGTGTGATGATTTTAATTAGCATATCGAACTTATTGTAATTCCTAATGTTACAGGTTCAAGTATATAATTTTCTCATTATTGACATTGATTTATAATGAGAAATTATAATGAAATGAAATGAATCGTGTTGATTTAACAGAAGTTTAAAATTTGTGATTATAAATAAGTAGTTATCAAATCAGTGATCAAATTAGTGATAGGTGAAATTATAAAGAGAATCAAACAAGCTAGCTTTATTAAGGGTGGATTTAGGACAACTTTTGTTATAAGCTACTTTTGTTATATATACACACACACACACACATATATCGGGCGATTTCGCATCCCAAGACTTTTAACAAATGAATTTGACAAATAATTTATACTATATCCATTTTAAATAATTTAATGATCTAAAATCTATCATTCTAAATTAAAAAATAAAAAAAAATATCAGTCATATCTAAGCATCCAACTCCATTTACCATATATATGTTATTTGATTAGAAATAAATCCCCATTTTCCAAAACTGATTGATTTCAATTTACCATCTAGATTGAAAAAAAATAATAATATAATTTAATAGTGTTTTCAAGTACCAACAATACTAGTCCAATTAGCGAATCTGAAATATACTGTGTTTATTACTACATGTAAAAATCTAAGATTACTTTCTAAAACATTTTATATGGTTATTAAGATGACAATATTCAATGGGATATTCACGAAAAATTCATTATAAATTTCTAAACTTTGTTTCTATATAATCATGATTTCCTTACTTGTAAGTTGTTTCAGGACCTTCCAGTTTTTTTTTTTGTCAACTTAACTGAAGGTACTTTCATAGTCCATCAACAACTATAAAATGGCATTTAAGCTCAATAAACTCCACTAATTGCCTGCAATATGTAGTGGATTTCAGGAAACGCTTTTGTTAGAAAGAGATGGTGCTTCTTTTTTTTTTTTTTGCCTTCCAGTTGGTGAATTGAAATTAGTCAGTTTTAGAAAATGGAGATTAATTTCTAATCAATCAACATTTATATAGTAAATGGAATTTTAGTTGGGATGCTTAGAATATGATTGATAGTTTTTTATTTTAATTTAGAGCTTGTTTGATACTCTTTATTTGCTCTTTTTTGTCAAATTTATAATTTTACCTATCACTGATTTGACATTTGATTTGATAACTGTTCAATTACAACAACATATTTCACACTTTTTTACATTTCCAATATACATTCTACCTCTTTCCTCTTAATAAATTCTACAAAAAAAGAGCAAATAAAGAGCTTCAAACAAGCTCTTAGAAGGATAGATTTTAGACCATTAGATTATTTAAAATGGACAATATAGATTATTTGTCAAATTCATTTGTCAAAAGCATTGGTAAGCGGAATCATTCCATATATATATATATATCTCGTAATTTTTTCGAAAGTTACCTTACTTTTAGTGTTCTTTAAAACCTCTTTGATACAAAATAACCATTGTCTGAGAAATGTCTAAATAAGTTGAAAAGTAGTAGTATCTTAATTGCAATAACATCTAAAAACCAACTCCAGGGTATGTGTATCACTTTGTGTTGTTGTGTAGTATTATTATATGAGAAGATAAGCATCTCTCATGCTTGTTTTTATGGACTAAGTCCATTCAAAGAGAGTGACAAAAAAAAAAAAATAAAAATGAGTGGGTCTTGTAAATTTATATATTTTCATTTTCTTTTTAATCACTTTTCTTTCATTTAAATCATTTTTATTCAATTTTCCTCCCTCGAGTCTCGTGCAAGGTCCACAAATACACTATCACCTCCACCTTCTCCACTACAATTTTATCATTATTTTTGAATTTATTTTCATCTCTCTCATATTTTTCATTTTCCCGATATTTTCCTACAATAATTTTTTATTCTTATTTACTTAAAATAATCATCTTCTCTCTGTCTCTCTATTCTGAGTCACTTCAACAACAGAACCTCGGTAATCAATGTCAAAACATCACTTCAAAGACAGATTTTAAAGCGATATGGCGTGTAGAAACATGATTCATACACCATAAATCGCTATGAATCATTATGTCAATTATTGTGATTATTATATTTAATATGACTATAGATATAATGTTTAACTATATTCCATAATCACAGACATTATTAATGAACGATTTTCTGATCTACTTCTATTTTACATTATTGTTATTATTATTAGGCTAATTGGCACTATCTAACCCTGACGTTTCATATTATTGTGCGATCTAATCTTAACCTTTGAAATTTGGCAATTATGACCTCAAATTCCACCTTTTTGGCGCAATCTAACATTTTTAATTTAAAAAGACTATAATACTCTTAAATTTTAGTTGAAATAGAAATTGATAAATAAGAAATCAGTAAAAATTTAAAAAACATATCTCGGCTATATTTAAAAAGAAAAAAAGAGAATTTAGGGATGACGGTGTGTTGGATTGATGTGCTTCGCGATCCGCTTAAAGCAGTATAAGGTGGACTGAATTGATTTACCGGTCAGGCGATGAGGGATAAAATTTTTCATCCATCTAATGATCTATCTATTATGTTTTTTTTTCATTTTTAATTTTTTCTCATTTATTTTGTATTTTTATTACTTTTAATTAAATAGTCGTTGTGGACATATCAAGACAGATATTTATGATCTATCACGCTCTACGGGATTGCAGATCATAAAAATACTTTTTCATTCAGACAGGTTGATATCAAGTTCACTGAACTATCGGTACATATCCAATGTAATAATGGAGAAATGCCCAACTTTTCGTGAGCTCGATGGGACCCACTTGAATTGAGAGGTATCTTTATGATGTGCAATCTCATAAAGCAGGATAGACGAGAAGTGTCTGTCTTGATCCTTCCGCAACAACTATTTAATTAAAAGTAATAAAAATATAAAATAAATGAGAAAAAATTTATTAAATGAAAAAATAATCATAAAAGATCGATAGACGAATCGAAAATTCAATCGCATCACCCGTCCAACACATCGATTCAATTTACTACATACTGCTTTATGCGTATTGTGAAGTAGATCAATCTAACATAACATATTCTAAAAAAATAAAATCAGTAAATTCTTATTGATTAATTTTTTTCTTCAAAAGTAACCAAAATATTTTTTTTAATTTTTTTATCTATTTCTTATTTATAAATTTTTAGTTCAATTAAAATTTAAGGGTATTATAGTCTATTTAAGTTAAAAATGTTAGATTGTGCCACAAATGTGAGACTTGAGGTCAGAATTGCCGAATTTCAAAGGTTTGGGTTAGATTCTACAATAATGTGAAAGGTTAAGGTTAGATAGCGCCAATTAGCCATATTATTATTATAAGTAGAAATATAACTTGCACATCCAAACACGACCTTACATTAATTTCCAGATCTTTGGAAGTAGATAATCCGATTAAATAAAAAATTGCAACTGTCACACTACTTGTATCCTACCTCTCTGTTCTATAAATGCGCATGGTATCTCTCTCCGAAAATCAACGCAAAATTCCAGCATCATCTTCTTCCTCAACAAACCCTTATTTCTTCGCATTTTCTCTGTGTCTCAGACAAAACCCTCTCAATCATGGATTTTGGCAATCGAAACACCAATCAAGCGTCGACTTCCGACGGTAGCAACGCCAATCGTCTTAAATTCAGATACCGTCATGGCGGCAGAATTTGCTTGGGACGTGACGGCAAGCTTACCTACTCCGGGGGTCTCATCAGAATCCTCACCGTCGATCGTTCTATATCATATTCAGGTGACATTTCTTTTTCCTTTTTATATGTTGAATTTGTGTGTGTTGTTTTCAATTTTAATTGGAATTGAATTGGTTTTGGATTTTATTCAGAGCTGATGGAGAAATTCAGGGGGCAGTGTCTGTGTACTGAGATGAAATGCTTGTTGCCGGGCGACGAATTGGATCAGTTAGTCAACGTAAAATCCGACGAAGAGCTCAGGTCTGTGATCGATGAGTATGAGAGTAAAGCACCGGGAGCGCAAATCGATGTCGTGATATTTGCTCCCAATGATGTAAAGAAATCCCTTCCTCCGTCTTCTCCTAGATCCTCTTTCGATTTCCCCTCCGCCACCGCAAAGCCGCAGAATTCTAGATCTCGGGCCGCCACTTGCTGTTATGGTGCACCTTCTGCTGGAAAATTGAGCCGTCAACATTTCTATTTTGTGCCTCAACGGAGTTAGTGAAGTTTCTATGTGTATTGTGAGTTTGGAGCTGTATATTTTTATCATATGAAATCACTTTTTCATCTAATGATGAAATTTGTTAGTCCTGGAGAAATGTATGCTTTGAGTCCGATTTGCTTGAACTGCTCTGTTGCTTTATAAGTTACTTTTAAACTTAGTCAAAGTCAAACATTAAAATTATATAAATGACTTTTGATGGGCTGATTTTATATCACTATTTTGTAATGCGTTGAGAAATGATTTATAGATCCGATTTCATCAATTATTAGAATCGGTCAAATGACATGAAAATTATTACTAGAATTTATTGAATGAATTTATTTATTTATTTAGAACATGAGATGTTTATTTTCAATTTGAAAAGGAGAGGAAGATAAAATTAAAAGTGAAATAAGTAAGGAAGACCGAATTAAAAGATTGAGAACCTATATTATATAGATGTATCACTAAGGACACAATTGATTTTTATTGATGAGAAGGATAAAAACAGAATTATGTTTTTACTTCTAATATGTCAAGCCTATGTAAGCATTGTATGTCTTGTTCTTTCTAGTTATTATTTTAGCATTTTTTATAAAAAAAAAAGATTATTGTTTGAAATATTAGTTAAGTCACCTTTGCATTGTACAGATAAAAAAACTTACTAAAATATATCATTGGATAATCACATAATAAATTTGCAATATTTGCACCCTTATAGAAAATATAGAAATATAAATATATATTAATTGAATCATTAAGATTAATGAATTTAATAATTGTGAAGTTCAAGATCGTTCATAAGACAATTTATATTCTTACATCTAATCTCTTATACATATACAATAATAGGAAAAATCTATTACCATCATTCAATACATTTGAAAACGTAAATTTAATGACAAATGTACAATATTATTAAATTTAAATTTCTTATCACTATAGTTAAGTTAGCCATAAAAATTTTAACCCAAATAATAGATTAGAAAGACAAAAACATGAGTCAAACAACATATTAAAAGTATTAAAAATATTTATTGTAAACATTTTTCCGTGTAGTTTTTGGAAAAATGAAATGTGATGAGACTTCAAATAAAAAAATATGTTATAGTTTACATTTAACTTATTTAAGTCATTACCAATCCAAAGCACCTCATTTTACATCAAATTTAAATCTTTAGATATCAAACGGCTCAATTGAAACGAGGTTAAATATGGAGGTGTTTGCTGAAAGAAGTGACATTTTTCTCACACTTACGGAATAAATCTTCAAATTTAATTACTCTAGAAACTAAGGAGCAAAAAATGAGATGAGATATGCATCACATTTTTATTAACTTGAAAATGGATGGCAATGGGTGGTTCTGGTTGGATAAGCCTCATACGCACCCCATCCCGTTTCTACTAACCCCACCCCATACCCACCTTGTACTCGTTTGAATTGGGTACGGGGTTGGGTGATTCGGGTCGGGTAGGTAAAAAATGTCCTTTACCTGTCAAATTTTCAAAAATCTTAATAGAAATGAAAAAATTCGAAAAAATGTACAATACATAAAAAAATCATTGAAATAACAATAAACTCACTAACACGGACGCGACGGAGATGTTGAATGAACGAATTAAGATGGATTAAGGTTGTCTTAGAATTGGTCTTTCAGATTTGGTATCTTAATTTATTAGAGAAAAAACATAACGAACAAAATAGACAAATTGGTTAAGGATTGGATGTTAAACTCAATTGTTACATGTTCAAATCTTCTCTGAGTTCCTTTAGAAAAGTTTTAGTTTAAAAAAAAAAAAACAATCACCGCAAGATTTACCAAGTAAAAAAGGCGGGAAAATAGCGATACAAAATGTACTGAGACTTAATTCTTTATGGTGGAAAAGCAGATATTATAGGGAATCGTGAAAAGGTGAGAATATGTGATTGGTGTAAGTTTGAATTGTTGAGTTTTTTTAGTGAAAAAATAAGTTGTGGAGAATAGGGAACATCTATATTTGCATATATTTTTACTAATGGAAAAAAAATAGAGAATAGTGTTTTTCATCACTTGTTAGTGGTGGACTTCACTAATCACTATCATTAAGTAACATTAATTAATAAATTCAATTGAATAAATTATTACACGTTCTAATATTTAATTACACTTATCATTTAGAAAACTATCAAGATTTGATAAATTATAAATGTATTTTTTGTTTTTTTGGGTGGTTGGTTTTTTTTTTTTTTTATTATGGGGGTGGGGGTGTGGCGAATATGTTCACACTTTAACGTGCCAAAAAGCATGAGGCAGCCGAGTACTTTTCCATTAAGGATTCATTCAATCGAATATAATTAGCATTAAAGTGGAATAACAGCTAACTATTGATTTGAAAAATCTATGGGAGGAATCATAATATGCCATATTCTAAAGACGGAGAGAAAATTTCAATTAAATTTTTTCGATGTCAACTGCATGCATGAACGTGAAGAAAACCAAATAAATAAATAAATAAAACCAAATCCGGCCCTTATGATTTTGAAAAATGTTTTAATAGTACAACTTAGGTGTAAAGTTAAATGTGTAATCTAATCAAATTTATCAGCTAACAACATGTCAATATGTACGTGTGAATTGAAAAAGTCAATTGGTTGTGGCGCCCTTGGAATTTATACTTCGTATCGTGTGTAAATAGTTGTTATGATTTTTATTCTTGTGTTTGATTCTCTTTATCAAAACACTTTATAATCTCACCTATCACTAATTTGACTACTGATTTGACAACTACTTATTTATAACATCAAATTTCAAACTTTTATTAATTCTACACCACTCATTTCACTAATTATAATTTCTCATTATAATTCAATTTGAATAAACAACTTCAAATTGTCACTTATTAGGTGAAATGTACAACTGTATAAGGGGTTGGCTTCCCTTTCTAGTAGGAGATATTCCATTCTCTCTCTCTAGTTATATTATTTGAAAAATTATATCCATAATATATAATTTTTTTCTATAATTGTATTTGTAAAAATGATCGCACGCCATACATATGGCGGGATTATCCCGCTATGAGTTGTCCAATAATATACCATTATGTGTGTGCATAGTAAGATAATCTCATTACATGTATGACGGAAGATAGGAATCCATTTTTTAATTGTTTGAAGAATGAATGAATAGAATAATCTTTACTTTTTCTCGCGCCCTGGTATTGAATGGTGTTCAATTAATATTAGTAATTAGTGATCAGAAAATCAGCTAGATTTTATACATGATTTATGCTTCCAAAATCTAAATATATATATATATAATATTTCTGAAATTTCTATATGACATACACCTGATTGTAGAAAAATTCACTATGTGACCTGATTCTTGACACTGTGTCAAGTAATATTAGGTAGTTATTTAAATGACCCTTCCATTATCCTTCCACTTTTCCAGGCCTAAGTCCTAACTCAAACAAACGCATTAGTGGTTAATACAAGTAATTGTTTTTTAGTTCTTATTACAACTTACTATTATTCAAGAAATGAAAATGGATTACTTGATTAAAAACACGATAATATATTAGATAATTTATTTATTGTACATAAAAATTATTTGTTAATTGTTAGCATTATTATACTATAGCCTATACAAGCACACTCCTACAAAAAATATTGTAGTTTCTGTTTTCTTCTCAATATTGATTCTCACGAGAACAAATTTGGTGATCTTACAACTTTTCAAATAACTAGTTTCTACTGTATTGAGTAACAAAACAGAAGAATTAGTTTAGTGTATGATAAACTTTTGTACTGTAATTGCTATCTAGTCCAAAAACACCTTTTAAGTGTGGTAAATTTAATTGTTTTGTTGTGCCAATGCATATTTAATAAAAAGTACATGAATTTGAATAATACTTGTATCATATATATATATATATATATAAAAGATAAGATATCCTTAATTTTATTTTTCTTTTATAAAATATTATGTGATATTATGTAAATATATATATATATATTTTTCCAAAGAATGTTAAACTAATATATTGAATTACAAAATCTCCTATAGCGATGACAACACCTTTTCTTTCAATAACTGAAAAACGAAAAGTAATTTCTAACTAACAAAATTCTAAACAAAAAGTTATTCCGTGAAGAGTTCTGCTATGGCGGGCTGCGGTGGCGTCGAGGTGGTCTTGGTTGCCAGAGTTTGGAATCGAGTCTTGTTTGATTCTCATTATTTGTTCAAAATTGGGGAAATTATAATGAAGAGAGAGGTAGAATATGTATTGAAAATGTAAAAATGTTTGAAATATGTGGTTGTAATTAAACAATTGTTAAATTAAATGTCAACTTAGTGGTCGGTAAAATTATAATTTGAGATAATAATGGAATCAAACAAGGCCTGGTTTTTGTTTTTGTCTGAGCTCTCTAGTTTATTTTGTTAAGCCTGGTTTTTGTTTTTGTCTGAGCTCTCCTGCCCTTTACAAGTGGGCTGGAGCCTTGTGTTGGACCTCCTCTGATGAGTGGGCTGGACTTAAATAGGTGGGAGTTGTTGTTGGGCCCTTTGTCTGGTTAGGTTTGGTCTATTAGGCTGGCCCGTCTTTGTCCTAGTCTGGCGTTGTAGAGATTATTTCTATCAATAAAATTTTATTTTCCACAAAAAAAAAAAAAAAGAGAGAGAGAGAAAGAAAAAGACTAAAAGTAGAGAACATTTACAGAAGAAATTAGATGCATTTTCCCTTTTTTTGGGGTTTAGTATGACATTTCAGTTATAACTAATTGTAGAAGATAAAGATAGAATTTGAAAAGTTACGTTTCTACTATTTTTTAAAATCTGCTGTGATTTTATTATTTTTTCAATAATCATTTTTTTTTCAAAATTTACCGAACATTTTAATTATTTATGCTCCTGAAAGGGGGGAATAGTTGTGCCTCTAATAGCAATCCCAAATAGGACCTATGTCTGATTCTAATTCATGTGTGAAAATAATATACCGTCAAGCTTAACAATAGAACAATAATGAAGTTTTGATTCATATAAGAGTAATGATTCATTAAGTTTGGTTCATAAGATAACCAGTTGTTTGCTTTAGAGAATTTTCATTGTAGGAAGTTGTTCCCAGTTATTTCTAACTGTGCCATTAAATGTGTCACGGATATATATATATATATATATATTTATACAGAGGTATGTTGAAAATGTTCAAAAATCTCTCAAATATTCTATATCAAAACTTCCCATTATATGTGACTTGCATTAATGTACATCACGTGTATTTCAAATTCATATGATGTGCATTTATGCAGAGCACACGGAGTGAAATGTATTATAACAAAACTTTCGAGAGAGCTAATCACTACTCACCTTGGGTAGTTTTTACATTACCCACAATTAGGAAGATAGTGCCACATGGCAGAATCTTATTTGCAGTAGATAGTTTTATACTAGACACAGGAATAGTGACCAAAAGTATATTTAATGGTTGGTTGATTCTCATTATTAGCACTGAACTATAATGAGAAATTATAAGAAATGAGTGATATAGATTTAATAGAATTTTGAAATTTGTGGTCATAAATGAGTAGTTATCAAATCAGTGGTAGACGAAATTATAATGTAGATTGATAATGAGAATCAAACAAGCCCTAACTCTTTGTAAATCCCTTTCAAGAAAAAAGAAAAAAAAAACACTAAGGACATTTCCACAAACGCCGAAAAGCAACTATGTATTGATGAAAAGAACAATAGTAAGCCTCATTTTCTACAGGATTTTGAAATGTCATATGATAAGGGCTTCGAAAAGAGTGAATCTTCCCGCATAAGCCTTTCAAAATCAGGTTACAACCATCGTTGAAAAAATCCAGTGCATTTGCTCGAACAAAAACTCAACCATGACATGGGAGATCTCACTAGAGTTGTGGTGTTGAGGGTTTCCTACCTTAACACCATTACACTAGACCTAAACCCTTTTGTTACCATGTCGCGGATGAGTTATGAGTTTCCCTTCTCAATCTACACTAGACCTCAACCCTTCGTTACCCGTTGCATTCTGTGAGAGAAGAGATCGTGTGGGGGAAGGTTGCTAGTTTCCCTTTGTTATAGCACAATTGATATTGGAGGAAAAAACCCAAATTTGAGGGGGAAAAAACTCAAATTTGAGTTTTTCCCCCAACAACCCAAATAGTGTGTCAAAATGAAGGGGAGACAACCTTTTTGCCCTCATTTAGGCTTATTCTCCGTCTTTTATTCCCCCTCAATCCAATAAAATACTATTTTCCCTCACTCTCACTTTTCTTCTAATTCAATAAAATACCGTTACATGTCTAATTTATACTTTCCCCATACTTTTTCCCCTACACATTATTTGGAAATAGATTTTTTTCCCCTTGACTTTTTTTCCCTAACATTAATCTTGCTCTTACAGATAAATTTGAAAAATGTTAAGATAGGACATGGTAGAATAGGAATGCATAACGAGCCGGCCGCCCGGGGCCCGGCCTATAAAAAGCCGTCTCGAGCCGAGCTGGCTCGTGGCTCGTTTAATAAAAGCCCGAGCCCAGATCAAGCCCCAACTCAGGGGCAAGCCCGAGTTTGACTAGCCGGGCCAAACAGGTCAGCCCGTTAAGGCCTGTGTCAAACTTAGGTAGGGAAAACAAAAATTTAAACTAAGGTAGAAAAAAATTTAAGCCCGGTTCAGCCCGGAAAAGGCCCTAAGCCAAAGTTTGGGTCAAGCCTAATTTTCACTGTCGAGCCGAGCTGAGGCGGGCTTTGGCTCGGTATCAAAAAAACCCGAGCCGAGCCGAGCCGAGCCCGAGCCCAAATTGCTAGGCTCGGCTCGTCTCATTGATATGCCTATGGTAGAAGCGGGAAACAATGAACATAAATGCTATGCAGAAACGAGATAGGGGTATTTTGGTCCCTTAAGCAGTAAAAACTTAGTACAGTTGGACTTAGTGGAAAAATTAGACATATATGAATGTTGTTACATGTGATTTGCTTTTTCTGTAATTTCTATTGTAATCAGAAACCAATTATAACTTATTGCCAAACAAATTCTTGGACTCATAGAGTAATTTGTCAATTAAGAAGTGGGACTAGATCGATCATTCTCAAAATTGCGATTTGACTTCAAGTATTTATAAACCTATGACATCAT
>CAVNYN010274244.1:0-26649 GCA_963692815.1 Nyctanthes arbor-tristis
TAACAATTGAAAAGTAGGGCAAGCTCGGAGTTGGATCGTGCTCGCGAATGGGAGTAGAGTTGTGCATGTGGTGTAAACTTGTTCTTGAAACTATCACGAATTTAATACTTTTATGCCCATCTCTATAATATATATGTTTTACATCTTATAACATATGAGACAATAGAGAGATATAATCTTTATATTTATTTGAATTCTACTTTTCATTGTAAAAGTTTTCTAATGATTTAGCACACCTTGGAAATCAATGAAATATGTTTATTAATACAACTTCTTGCGTTTATATATTTTCTTGAAAAACCTAGTTGTAATGTTTCTTTAAAAGGTTGAAAGATAAGATAAATTGGATTGTTTCGCATGTCCCGTCCCTGTTATTTGAATAAAAGCTTCCGCTACAGAATTTGAAAATTTCCCTAAGATATTCGGAAATATTGTAAAGTTAGCGGGGGCATGACATCTTCTGTTGCCGAAAATGTGTTGTTTTGATGTATATTTTTTAATTAGATGTTTAAATTGCTATTCTTAACTAGATTCTTTGTTAACTATTAAATTGGTACTATTTAGCCATATATATGGTGTTAGGTTGTTCTGATTAAATATATATAACACCACATATATGCCCAAAATTGCCAAATTAATACTTAAATAAGAATTTAGCTAGAAAATACCAATTAAATATCTAATTCATGAATATATATTAGAACGATTGCAAAGATAAATAAATAAATAATATACATTTGAACAACGTATTTTCAGTAACACAATTAGATATTTTGCTAAAATAATATCAACTAAATATCTGAACAATTAAACATAGCTAATCGAATTTGATATTGAAAATGTAATATGTGAATACATGAAAGCTGATAATAAATGAGGAAAAAAGAAAAGGATAAAATTGCATCAAAATTGAAAGGTTGGGTACGTAGAGTAAAGTTACCTAAAATTTATTCTCATTTTCCCCATTACAAACTTGTCGTCTTAATGGAAAAATTTAAGAAGGGATAAAACAATAGTTATCAGACCCCGCTCGGACATTAAATCGGCCCAAGACCTGGGTTATTGGTTCACTAGTTCAACAAGTGACTCGGCGGTTGAACTAATGGACTAATTCCTATCAACCCATTGAATTTTTTTTTTGACAAATATAATATGAATAATTGTCATTTAGGATTTGTTTGATTACCATAATTTTCTATGAAAAATGCTAGTTTTCCATCTAAATTTCCACTTTTGTACTATTTGATTGACTTTTTTTTGTAGAAAATATTTTCCCACCTCTGGTCATGTAACCCTATTTTTCAGGGAGTTAGAATTCCATATTTTTTTAAATATTGGATTATCTTTTAACTTATAAAATATAAAAAGTTGGAAAACACGCATGTGAATTGAGAAGTTCTCATTTTGTTCTTTTTTCTTTTTCGTTTATTTTTTTTTTTTTAGATTTTATGTAACATGACATTTCTCACCAATGTTAACGAGTGCAGATTTTATAATCATTTCAAATTTTCTAATTATGGATTGTTATTGAAGTTTATGACTTTGTTTTATCTTCATATATTCATGCACAAATCACTCACTGAATTTCTTGTAATTTATTATTTTAGTATAAGCTTTTACTTATTAAGCGTATTACCAAGATAGTTGTTGGCCCTAAATTATTCATTAAATCATGAGTGGTAAACTATCTAATGAGACTATAATAGTTAGAAAGCCTCATTCTATGTATCCTATCTTCATAACTATTCTTAAACATTCTCATCATATCATCATTGTCCATAAAAAAATCATGTAGGACAAAAGCTTAACATCCATTTTTTTTATTCTTCATGGTTTGATTACGCCTTAAATATAAATATATATTCAGCTCAAAATTGGAGCTTGCCTAGTTTTGACGAATTAAAAAAAAATTGGCCACTAAAAAATATATGGAAAAAAGTATAATTTATATATATAACTTGATAATTTCTATAAAAAAATAATGACTATCAAATAATAAAATTTAGTAAAAAAAGATTGTTTACATGGAAAATAATATATATTAAACACCAAAAGATGAAAAATAACAACTATTTCTAGGCGAAAAATTAAGTCAATCAAACAAGTGTAATTGACATTTCCCATGAAAATTAGTTATAGGGAATTCAATTACCTAGAATTCATTTTCTTTCCATGCTTCTAATCAAACAGTACCTTAGTATCAATTCTATTATAATTTTGTAATTAAATATTATTATACAAGCGAAAACGAAATTAATAAATATTGTTTACCAATAAAAACATTTTCATATGAAAAGTTGGCTGTTAGATTAAAAATAGAGCTTAAAAGACGTTAATTGACCCTAGAATTCTAAATTTCCTTGATGTACAATAACCCGGGTAGTTCTTAAGTTTTTGGATTACCAGATCTGTGGGAAAACCGGTGGGTCAGCTGGGTCATTTTGGTTTGATTGCATTGTGTTAAAAAAATTATTAATCGGACCGATCATGTTGGCGGGTCACTGGTTTTCTGGTCCAACCTGCCAGTCCGGTTCGATTTTAATAACTCTGGATAAAACTTTTGAATTTATGAAAACTGGGGACAAAACAAATGAAAAACAAAGAATAAGAATAGAATTGTATTAAAATTGAAAGATTGAGGATAGAACAGAGGAAGAATAAGGGTAAGATTATGTCAAAGTTGTAAATTTATGGACGAAACCACTATAAATTAGAAAGAAAAGAAAAGAGAAATAGAGAAAGTTGGAGAAAAAACTCATGATTATATTTTCCATTCACAACATAGCACGTCTATTTATATACGTATAAGTGTATTGTCTAAGAAAGACTTGGAGTATAAGTCAAGTAACTTGAAGTGGTGGCTAAGAAAACAAATGTTGTGGCTTTTAAAGTTTCGGAGGTGAGATAGCATTCAAACTATAATTAATTTATTTGCAACACTTTCCCTTGAATGACTATTTTATGTAATAATTGTCTCATCAAAAATCTCATTTGGAAAAAATCCAGTTGGAAAAATCTACCAAACTAAAGAGAAAAGAATATAATTAAATTTTGATCGGCTCTGGAGTGTCTAAGTGTTACCTCATTAAAATCTTACTAGAAAAACCCAGTGGAACAAAAACTAATCAAAGAAAAAGAGTACAGCTATTCCCTCTGACTTCAGCCAATTATAGCTTTTGTGTTTAGCCAACCATAATTCTTCAATATCTTCAACACTTTGAAATATATTCTACTTCAAAAAGTATAAACTCTTAAAGAGTTTTATATTGAGGGTCAACATCATATATGTTACAAATATTTATTACACAAAGAATATGTCTCGTTAAAACCTTGGATAGATCACTGATGTTGGCTCTCTAAAAACCTTGCTAAGAAAACCTATTAGGATAAACTTTAGTCAAAGAAAAAAGTATAACGCATATCTCCCTCATATTAACTGGCAATGTGTATAAGAGCTTTTCGTTCTTTATATGCTTTATTCAAGCATACCAAATCCTTCTAAGATTTTATCACATTAATGATACTACCTCCGTCCCAGACAGATAGTCCAGCATTCCATTTTAGATCGTTCTAAAAAGATAACTCAGTTGCTATATTAAGAGCGTATTTAATTTTTCGTTTCCATATTTGGCCCTATTTAATCACTACCTTGATACCTTGATTTAAAAAGGATTTTAATGAACATCTGTATCATTAATTAGGTATAAATATTAAAATTGGAAGAAGACATGTAAAATTAATGTTCTAACAAAATTACCTGTCATTTCTTAATCTAGGTAAAGTTATCTACCGTTCTATCTTTATGGGACGGAGGTAGTATATTTTTATATATTGTCAGTCGAATGAAATTTTAGGTTTCAATAACATCTGCCACATATTTAATGATCTTTTAGCATAAGTATTGATTGTTAGATATTGACATTGTAATAATCTTCAGGATTATCTTTCTATCTTGGCCAATATTTAATGTTAATAATTTTGATGAAATTGATTCATCATCCTTGCTATTTATTGAGCTCATAAACATATGTAGTCGACTATTATTTCTTGTCTATTCTATCTGATCTCAGTATGTATATAACTTATCGAAATCTCTTTATTCTAATAATTTTAGGTACTTAAGCCTCTTTACGCATTTTTCAATTAGTTATTTTTGTATATTCTTTTGGAGCACGTATGTCTCAATAAAACCATCATAGATATCTACTCTATACTCTATAGGAATGGCAATGAGGTGGGTCGGGGAGAGTATGCCTTCCCATGCCCCCGCTCCGTTCAGGCAATCCCCTCCTTGTACCCAATTGAATCGAGTATGGGGTGGGTACAAAAAAATTACCCGTAACCCGTCCCATTAAGAAAAAAATCCTGGAAAAAAAAGAATGGTGCGGCATGGCGGCAAAGACTTTAGGATTGGGTGGACTAGTGGAGACTTGAAGTTGAAGGATTCGAGTTAGACATAGACAAAGATGAGAGGAGGGGATTTGATTTAGGGATCGGGTTTTGTTTGTCTTTGAATTAATTTTTTTATTTTAAGAAAACTCAAATTTTGAATGAATTAATTATTAAAGTTAGTTAAAAATTCAAGAAAAAGCGTATTAATCGTTATGTTTAAGGTTTATTGTTTCCATCTTGTGTATTTGGGATCAAACTCTCACCAACTCACTATTTAGGTTTATATTTTTTCCCAAAAAAAAATTGAGTATCGAGTATTAGAGCGGGTTGAGGCGGCCAGTACCCGACCCCACGCCGATAAGATTTTGAGGCGAAATCCTTCACCGTGCACCCGCCCGAATACTTAACGGGGTGGGCAATACCAGCCCCATTCGGGACAGGTACCGATTGGTATCGGGTAATACCGGTCCTGTTGCCATTCCTAATACTCTAGTAGATGTTTATTTGGAATTGACCACGTTATGCTACTAATATCTCGAATCCTCTTATAGGATTTTATATCAATCCAAGTTGGAGCATTTAATTTGGTATATCTATTGGTAATTATGCAGTTAATAATCTGAGATGCATACTATCTTGCAAACTTCAGGTTTGAATTATGTGATGATTACAATTATGTATTTCATATACAAATTGCCAACTATCAATTCTTCTACCTAGTACTAAAGAGACTATTTAATTTAAGAAACAATTGGAAGAATATGATACAATATATCATCTTTTGTAGATGAAACATACAAATAGGGATTCAAATTCGTCGTATATTCTCAGCATGATATCCATCTTAATAGGCATGGTAGAACGACTATACATATCGCATTTGTCAATTTTAAATAGAACCTTCTGACCGTAAGCCAAATATAACGAGTGTCCTATACTCTATTCCCATGTTATATAAGAATATTGCTACAACCAATATATAAATAAGTAATGATCTTTGGAATATATCTTTATTTCGATATTTGGAACTTTTGTCCATTATCAATCAATTGAACAACTATTCTCATAAATTTCTAGTTATGAGTTTGACATATGATTTCTAGTAGATCCAAATTTATAAAATATTTAGAAGATCTACGTGAAGGTGAGTGGGTCTACACAATTTCCCCTGAATATTTTCTAGATATATTTAGAACTCCAAATAGCTAATTATTTTTAATAATCAAATTGCCTGAGAACTTACATCATACGAGAATTCTTTTAAGTGGAAGAATCTCCCAATTCTTATCATCAACAAACTAGCATGGTTTAATTAATCATGTCAAATAATAAAATTTTCATAATATTGAACTGATGGTCCAACATAACAAGTAATTTTGTATTTGAACAGTATAACTAAAACTTTTTTAAGTAAGAGACATTAGATTCTCAATTATAGACACCACAAGGGAGAATACTGATGATAGGTTCTTGACTTTATATGAATCATCACTATGGCATGTAATATGACAAGATCCCAAACAGAAGTTGGGAGTTTTATTTTAATATACAATGGTCTAGCAATTAATTGAAGACATTTAATAAACAGTTCTGCAAAGTCTTTTTGAGTGTGGATGTGAGTAACTAAATGTTCAATCTCAATTCCGATTACTATGCAATAATCGTTGAATGCTTGAGATCAAAATTCACTAGCATCACTAAGGTAAACTTTTGTGATTTGAGGAATTGGATTTTTTAGTTTTCTTTTATGAGCAAGTAGTCTGGAAAACGATGTATTTCTAGTAGAAAACAAGCGAACGTGCGACCATCTAGTACAAGCATCAATTAATACCGTAAATTAATAAATAGTCCATATAGTGAGTATATCAACCTATATATATCTCCATAAATTTTTTCCAAGAAAATTAGAGATTCAATATTAACCTTCATGCTGGAAGTCTTAAGGACTAACTTGCCTTGTGCACAAGTAACACATGATAAATCATTTGTTAAAAAAATCTTTTGATTCTTTATATTGGTCCCATATGAATTATCTGATGCATCTTAGTTGCTTATGTATGCCCAAAATCTATCATACCAAGGTATAAAGCTCGTTCAGCCAACAAACTTCAGGTTCATAACATGGTTTATCTCAACTACTTGGTCAACAAACTTATGGTTCATAATATGGTTTATCCCAGTTGTTTTTATAAATATATAATACATTTCAGATAGTAGTACCAGAAAGTTTTCCTCTACCTGTTTGTGGTCAGATGCAAAGGAATATATGCAAAAATATTGTTATCTTTTGGTATTTTTAAAAAACAACAAATTTCTCTTGATTAACATTATTATACAATTTAGTATAATAATACAATTTAGTATTATTTATCAAAATAATACAAGCTTTTCTAGAGTTTTTGATCTTATTCGATGTACTTAATATAGTATTAACATTATTTTCAGCTAATGTTAATTCTATAAAGTACCTTTTGTCTTTAAAAATGGAATGTGTAATTGTACTATCAACTAGAACAATCTACTAGGATTAACCACTAATTAGGTTATCAATATTTCCTCTTTGGTCAGCAAAGAAATCAAAGATATAAAAGTGAGTCACTTGGACCTTGATAATCAAAGAAATTGGTCTCCATTTTTTCTTGTTCCCTTGATCAACTGCTAGTAGAGATCCACGAGATATTTTGACATACGACAAATACGCACTTAATGCCCTTTCATGCCACATCTAAAGAATATTCTCTACACTCATTTTTAGATGATCTATTAGTATTTGATGCTTATATATCTTACTGTTAGTTTTTTGTCCATGAGTTTTTCTACATGTGCGGCTACGTTTACGATGAGATGTTACATTTGCTTCAGGCAATGCAGTAAAAACAATGGAGCGTAACACGTGATTTTTCATAAATCATGTGGATTTTTAATGGTAAAGTACTCAACTTTCAAGTTACTGTGGACATGATAACAACAGAAACTAAGTCATTTTACACTATCCTTAGATATGTCTTTCCTTCTTTTATTGTTTTAGCCGGGCAATTGGGACTAGATGAACTATAACATCAAAGGCCATTGACGAATAATTTTTACCGATATGTCACGTGCAACAACTTTAGTTTGGTGATATGTCTATTTGTGTAACTTTACAATATGCAAACTCATAAATTCAATATCAATATGACATGCATGTTTATACTCTCCTTCTGGGATGAGTATTATTTCAAATATCACAAATATCTATAGTCATTAAAAAGACATATGCTACTTCAAGAGTGCAATAAATTATCCTTTTGGAGTTAATTTGAGCTATTGTTACTTAAGGAGCAATAGATTGATATTCTTTAGAGATATCAAATTATCAAATGAATTAAATTCAATATTATAATTAGTTGTGCTACTTCAGGTGCAACAACTTATTTGATTTAATTAAAGTAAATAATATAATAACAAAAAAATAATGCATATAACGAATAGTAAAAAAGAAATATTTGATTCATAATAAGTAATATGAAATATTTTTCAGGAATATTCTTCAGAGATATTATATTATCAAATAAATTAAATTTAATATAGACTGCTCCTCAGGAGCATGTAATATTCTTTAGAATATTACAATTAATTATACTACTTCGACAACAACAACTTATTTGATTTAATTAAAGTAAATAATACAATAATAAATAATGCGTAGAACGAATAGTAAAAAAGAAATGGCTGATTCATAATAAGCATTATGAAATATTCTTTAAGAATATTTGTTTATTGTGTTTTTTTAAAGAAAATATAGATCTAAATATCATATATCATGTTGTTTAGAAACACACTATATTCAATTAGACTATGATGAGATCATCTTGTGCTCTTTAAAAATCACAACTTATTAATTTATTAATCTTAATAATCTTTAAGACTATTAAGAATTGAAGAATCGTGTTTCTTCAAGAATCATGACGAATCCTGTCCTGTGTGGCTCTTTCAAAGCCAATCATTTTCTTCCAAAATATGAGACATAACAAGAAAAATTAATATATACATTGCAATAATCTTCAACATTATCGATTAGTTTTACAGGATTTGTTTCCAAAGCCAACAGTTAAAAACTATTTTTAAAAGAATAAAATAAAATATTAGATTATATATGCATAGTCAAAGAAACTAGTTAAATTTAGGAAATTAACTGGATGGTGTAATACTCACTCGGTTCCCAAATTTTAGTCTACTTTTATTACTTTAGTCTTTAATTTTTTCTATGCGCCCTTATTTAATGTGTATTGATATCAACAAATAAGGACTACTCCCTCTGTCCTAAAAAGATATTTTTCAGTTCTTTTTTTGATCGTTCCAAATTATATTCCCATTTCTTTATTTTACTTTTTAATTTTCTAAAATACCTCTATTTATTGTGTATGGTAATCAATAATAAAGAAGTTATAAAGTGAAATATTAAATTAAATAAAGGGCATATTAAGAAATACATTCATAAATTGTATATTTTCAATAACATTAATTGAGTTTTCTTAATCTATCTGAAAAATAGAAGGGAAATATCTTTTTGGGGACAAAGGAATTAATAAAGTTGAATAACAATTAAATGAATGGGCATATTACAAAATATGTTCAAAAATTCCACTCTTCGAGAAACATTAATTAGACTTTCTTAATCTATGTGAAAATTGATACGAGACTATTTTCATGGGATGGATGGAGTAAGTGACATCACGATAACTAACTGAACATGTCACTTATTTATGTCAGATAAACATGTGATCCTATAATTATTGTATTATTTTTATATTTTTAATGTTTGTTCATTTATTATATTTTACCCGAAATTTTTGGCACTATTATTTTCTTCATTTATTATCCACGCGATAGATTACATTTTTATTATTTTTATTCTCTACTTAATTACTACCTCCATCTCATAAAAATAGGCTCATATATACTAATCTTGTAGATTATGAAATATGAAATAATGTGGTTGGAAAAACAAAATTTACATTTAATTACCTAATAGACCCTTATTCCATATTCAATCAACTTTTTTGTTTGAAGTGAAATGACAAATTTGCATCATAACATCATAAATGCACATAGATATTGATTCTACTGAAACACAGCGCTAAGAAAATCAACAATACAAACTCACATATAGTGAGAATACATACTACAATAAAAATGTAAAAATACCTTATATATAAGAATCGAACCTAAGACCTCTAAGTCCTAGTACATTAGCCTAACCTCCTAACAAAATGGGCTAAGCCTCATTGGCAATATTCAATCAACTTTTATTTAGTCAATATATTCATTTATTGTTCAATAGTATATTTGGAAAAGAAATTAATAGTTCAACCTCATTTATATAAGTAGACTATAATATTAGACAAATAAAAATAGAAATTGGATTTATTTTTATAGGACGGGGCTGCAGGAGATAAGATTCTATTGGATGACTTTAAAATATATACACCTCAATTACGTCAACTTGGGGATACGGGGAACATTTGTGCAAATAAATATTGACATTAAATATTTAAATTAGGACATAATAACCACGTCTATTAGGGAATATATGTCCAAATGAGATTAGGAAAGATTTGAATATTAATTACTGCCAATTATGAAGAAATTCATTGAAATTAATAAAACATATGAAACTATTTTGTAGATAAACAGATACATTAAATTAGATTGGGAGATAAATTGCGTGAATTATGGGATATGGCCAAAATGATATTTGAATGTTAAAATTATATGACAATTAAGAAAATCAGAAATGAATAAGGCTTAAGTACACCAATTAGTAGATATAGATTAGGAATGATAATTACTTTCCAACGATTCTTAGGGTGTTGCTGCAAGAAAAATTCCAAAGAGAGATAACCTCTCCCTTATGAAGTAAAAAAGTACTACATGACCCCCTGTTATTAGGGGGATCAAGAGGCCCGCCTCCTGATTTACCAATAATAGGAGGTCATGTGGCATTTTTCCACTCCATAAGGGAGATGTTAGCTCTTCTTAGAAGGACTAGTTACTGCAAATACTTTTGCTTTGTGGCTTTGCTGGGAACTTCTCTTACAAGCCAATAACAATAATAAGAGCATATGTATTAATAGTGTTAAACTAAGTTATTAGTTAATAACTTAAAAAATAATTTACATTGGTAGTGTTAAAGTAGTTACTAATATAATTATTTTAACAAATTGCTAGTTTTTTTTTAAAGCTAACAATAAGCTAAACACCTTATGTGGCACTATTTCTTCCTTTTTTATTTTAATTAAAGTATTAAACTAGTATCAAACAAGTGCATTGCACGTGATTTGTAACTTATATGATCTAGAAACAAATAATTTTTATCTATATCAAGTAAAAATCTTTTTATTTCTATAACTATTAGTTAAAAAGTGGTAAGTTAATATATAAGAAATCAATCTAAAAATTTAAAGTGATCTAATCTAAATAATAATTTGTAACTATTAGATAGGTGAAAACATAAATCAAATTTACGTACTGGGCATGATGAATATTGATCTAAATTCATCGTCGATGAAAAATAATTAGAAAATATCAAAAGGCAAACAAAAAGAGTAACCAAACACTATGAAGCATTTTAACATTATGTAACCATATTCAGAAATAAAAAAGGTGAAAAGTCACTAAAAACTTCTGTTTAAACACATGTATCGAAACCTTAAACGATCAAATGAAATCCAATCTATGACATGATTTGATTTATACATTGTATGATGGTAAATGTTATAATGTTATAGGAATCATTACTGCAAATCATAATAGGGGAAATCATAAGCATTTATATTATAAAATCAATTTATCATTATGGTAAAGATTGTAATTCTTGAAGAATTATTACGGTAAAATGCAATATAAAAGTATAGATGTCATAATTAATACAAAAATTGGGTTTTAAAGTTTTAATTTAATTAATTTCAATTCAATTCAATTTAATTAAAATTAAAATATTAATAATTAATAAGTAAGGAAAAATGAGGAATTAAAACAAATGTATAGAGGTAAAATCATCCAACAGACTTTTACTAATTACTATTTATAAATGCATTATTTACTTAATTAAAAAAATATAAAATCAAAATAGTAAGGTTTCTTTATTTTTATTATTATTTTTTTTTTGTAAACAACAAGGTTCATTTATTATGTGTTGTGTATGATGTGTGTAATTTAAAATTGAAATAGTGTGCTTCTACCAATAACCACCCCATTCATGACATTTACTAATGGTTTTTATTATAAATTTAATATCACCCTTTACTAATTGCTAATAATAAATGCATGATTTACTTAAAAAATTAAAAAAATATAAATCAAAATGATAATTAATAATGTTAAGGGTAAATAAGAAATTAAGTTAAATAAGTAAGGGTAGGATCATCAAAAAATGTTTCTCCACTTATTCCCAAGCCAATAAGCAACTTTAATAACAATAACAAGAGCATATGTATTAATAGTGTTAACGTAAATTGTTAGTAGAGTTGTTAGTTAACAACTCAAAAAACAACTTACATTGGTAGTGTTAAAATAGTTGCTAAAATAATTATTTTAACAAATTGCTAGTTTTTCTTTAAAGTTAACAATAAACTTAACACTTTATGTAACATTATTTCTTCTTTTTTATTTTAATTAAATTAGGATTGACCTACCTTTTAACTATCAAATTAATGGTTAAATTCAACACGTTTAATTAGAGTAATCAATGTGACATAAATCATTAGTTAAATTTAACTTGTTTAGGTGTCCTTTAACAATTATTAAAACCTCTAATTTTTATTTATGTGAATAGTTAATTTTAACACTACTAATGTGGATACTTTAATAATAAAAATGATAATATAGATTTGAACAACTTTTTCAATAGTGTTCAGAAAAAAGATTGATCATTGAATTGGGAAATACAACTGTTGAAGAGTCAAAGGTCAAATCAAAGTCTACTTAACTTAAAAAATTAAAAAATAAATACTAAACTTTATAAAAATGTGAGAAATTAGTAATTTTTTAATTAAATAACATATATGTTTATAGTTAAAAAAATGCGCACAAATTTAGGTGCCTTTTAAATCTTTCTTTTGTAATAACACAAAAAAAGGGCCAAATGCCGTCCAAAGAGGGGGGAAAAAACGGGAGCCAAATGCTCAATCCAAACGTCAGATAGTTAATTACTTGAGATATCATTATACTTTTAAAAAACTATATAAAATGTCATTGTATTTTAAAACTTACCTGAAATGTCATTGTACTTTCAAAAAATTATTTCAAATGTCATTATATTTTAAAACTCACCTAATATGTCATTGAACTTGTGAAAGTGTTATCACATTTGTTACCCCCATTAAAAATGTAACGAACTCGATGACATGACTAACAGAATTTACCACGTAGATCGTTATTTTTTAAATTTGGTATTTACTAAGTGACAAATGAGATAATATTTTCACGAGTTTAGTGGTACATGAGGAAAATTTTATAAAGTATAATGACATTAAAACTTCGTAAAGTTTTATAAAACTTTAGTCATAACTCTTGAAAATGTTATCTTATTTGTTACTCAGTCAACACTTGGTTAAAAAATAACAATCAAGATGCCACGTGATAAATTTTGTTAGTCATGTCATCAAATCAGTTAGATTTTTTAACAAATGTGGCAAATATGATAACACTTTCACAAGTTCATGGTATATCGGGTGTGTTTTAAAGTACAATGACATTTGAGATAATTTTTTAGAAGTACAATGACATTTCGGTAAGTTTTAAAGTATAATGTTATTTGAGATAACTTTTTAAAAGTACAGTGGCATTTCGGGTAATTAACTCGTAAAAGGGGGAAGTTAATAATTTTTGAGTTTTTTTTTTACACTTAGCATCCTCAACTTTTCACGTTTTTACGAATTACGTCATTAACTTTTATTTTTCCTTCTGTACGTCTCCAACTTTTAAAGAAATCTCATATTTCGTCCTGATGACAGAAATCGTCAAATTTCACCGTTAAAGTCAGGGGTATTTTCATTAAAATACAAAAAATTGATATTTTAGTGTAAAAAATAAAAATAAAAGCCAAAAAAAGGGGGCTGGGAGGGGGGAGAACTCCCTTATGTTATTTCCAGCAGCCAAAGGAATAGCAGCAATCACATGGGAAAAACTCCCCCACCTTGCTGCACTGCTGGAAAAGGTAGTAAATGGGGGGAGTCTCCCCCTTGTTGCAGTAAGGACATGGGGGGAGACTCCCCTTTTGCTGTCATTTTCGACGGCCTTTTTCCGACTGTCCTTTGGCTGCCAAAAATAGCAGAACGAGGGACTCCCCTTTTTTTCTTTTTCTTTTTTTTTTTTTGCTTTTTTTATTATTAAAATATAAATTTTTTATATGTTACTAAAAATGCCCCAAACTTTAACGGTGGGATTTGACGGTTTCCGTCACTAAGGACGAAGTATGAGATTTCTTTAAAAGGGATGTACATAAGGAAAAATAAAAATTAGAGACGTAATCTATAAAAACATAAAAAATTGGGGACGCTAGGTGTAAAAAATCTATAATTTTATAAAAGCATTAACATGGCATAAAGACCCCGCATCGGAACTTGACTAGAAGAAAAGAAACTAGGCGTGTAAGCATAAATGAGTATCGGACATATGGTACTATACATATGATTTTATATCATTTTTAATTGGACATATGAGATAATTATTAAAGAATGGGCCTTGTAAACGGGTCTAGGCTCCAAATAACTTCAAAATTATAAGGAATTAGATTTTCACCCGTGCGTTGCACGGTTAGATATCTTATCAAATTATCTACATAAATATCAATATTTAGTTTTGATAAATTAAATTCCGTTGGCATCATTTTACAATAATTATAATGTCCCAATAAACACCATATGGCTATATGGTAGTACCATATGGCATATAGACATATAGTGTAATATCATTTTTACTATTAAATGTCATCAGTAAAACAAATGAATTTATTTACCCTATGATACACAACAGAAGAGGGACTTAATAGTATGAAATGATTGTTAGCTTGATGGTATTGTGTAGTAACATTTATTTTTTAAATTTGTTTATGAATATATTAGATCCTCACGGATTATGTAAGCTATAAAATCATATCTATCATAATAAAAAAAAGATTAATTAATCACAAACAATAAATATGAATAACTCATTGTTTGATAATGATATTGATAACTGTTAATATATATATATATATATGTGTGTGTGTGTGTGTTAAAAAGTAAAAACAAATTGAAAGAATAAAACTAGATAAGAGCTCTCCATTATCAATTTCATTAATTGCATGTGGTTGAGGACTCAGAGAGAGAGAGAGAGAGGAATTTAGATAAGGACCAACAATTAAAAACTAAAAAGTAAAAGAATAAACATCAAAGTTATAGCACTCTTTACCACAAACGATCAAAATGACCAAAAAGCCCCCACTTATAGCATTTTAGGCGGGAAAATTGCTGTAAAATTGTACCGCAGCACCTTTTATTTAATTAATATATAGATATGAACCCCATCTAAATAGGCACCGGGTTGCCGGTTTTGTGATTGAACAGTAAAAAAGTTCAACTCACAATCTAGTTTTTTGACCAGTTACTAGTCATTTCGGCTGAATTGGCAGTATGGTCTGATTTTTGAAACATTATTATTTAGGCAGTAATCTACTCACCTTTAATCGTAAAATAATAGGTGGTAAAAATAAATAAATAAATAAGGAGAAACTCATATACCGAGTTTACTACCCTGGCTGAGAAATCATTATTTTTCCTAGACACATTAACATATACTCAAATTTGATGGATAACAAGACCAAGGGGTTAGTCCCGTGGGTAAGGGCTTCACCCCTTTCTGGGAGGTCTCGGGTTCAAGTTCCACCATCTCCCTTGTCAAAAAACAAAAAATTTGATAGATAACCATTTCCACTTATATGTGTGTATATATATGTATATCATATATTTATATACACGTTAAATACATTTTTCTTGGAGTGTTCCAAATTAAAGACGCTGAAATTAAGAATTTTCTTATGGTGTCCACTTGATACTATTTATAGAGTCTAAACTGTGATATGGTAAGTGTCTATTAGGCACATTAGAAGATGATAACCTTATTCTCTTCCAATTTGTCCAATAAACAATTGCTAAATCAAAATTTAGATTCTATAAATAATGTCTAATAGACATTATAGAAGAACTGCTCAAACTAACGGTTTGTTGTTACATTGACTAATCTCATATGAGAAATGTCCCAATTATTAATAAACCATGTAAAGACATATATTTGAAGTGATAAATAATATATAACAAAAAATAAACCAGGTAAAGACAGAGTAAGCAAATGATTGGAAACTAAAGAAGTATACTTAAGGAGGTTCAAAGCGCACTCTTGGAACTTTCCCTACTCACCAAATAAACCAAAACAAATTAAACAGTAGTCATCATGACATGTTATATGTATCATATGAACCTCCAGTAAGTTAAAAATTAATGTCTTCAGATTTACTAATAAGAATTGATGTACCAGTACATTAAGCTGTATAAAAAGCACGATTAAGAGATGATGCGATTGGATACTAGGCCTCTTCAATAATCACCAATCATAAAATAAGTTGTTTCCCTACTCACATGCACAAAACAATTAAGGGTCTATCATCCATTCTCTCTCTTTTTCCTCCTCTCATCGCATCTCCTTTTCCTTTTCTTTTTCCAAATTTTCTACATAGGGCGTCATTAATGGCATTGTCTGTAAGTGCAAGTATACTGCTCATGAATAGTATATACTTAAGGTTAACATACTTAGAAAGCGCTATCGTAACACATTCCGCTTCATATGAATGTGTGGAGTCTCATTCTTCTTTATATCCAATTTTTCTACAATAAATCTATTTGTACATATAAGTTTTATTTAAATTTTTAGACATATATATGGCCATGTGATAATATTTGATTTAAAATTGATATGATGTGTAAGAAATGAGATTTTATCAAGCGTCATGTAAATAATAAATTAAATAAACAATTACATACAAATAGACATGTTTAATTTCTGTACGAATATCGTGTTATGTGCTAAAAATGATCTCTCATCACCCGAGTAGTGGGATAACCCGCCACCCGGCTTATGTGGTGGGAGATTATTAGTCCACCTACATGTAAATTGTGAGTAGATCAATAATTTCTCTCATGTAAGCTGAGATATCCGCCATCTGAGTGGTGGGAGATCATTACTCAGTTAAGTGCGTTCATATAATAACCAGGTGGGATGAAATGCCACCTCCGCAACTATTGGCCAAAAGCTAAAATGAGGGTCAATGATTCAACCCATATATGAGGTTAGAAAGTGCCACCCCAACCCTATGGCCTCCCCAACCCCTGCCTGTCCTTTGAAAATTGATTCTCCACAGGCTTTTTGCTTTGGGAACAGTAGTAACTCTATAGACACAAATACACGGAGAAAATATCTTGGGGTTAGAGTACCTTATTAAGATATTACAGTCTAATTAATA
The DNA here is from genome assembly GCA_963692815.1 of Nyctanthes arbor-tristis. Classification (NCBI taxonomy): domain Eukaryota; kingdom Viridiplantae; phylum Streptophyta; class Magnoliopsida; order Lamiales; family Oleaceae; genus Nyctanthes; species Nyctanthes arbor-tristis. Next base: position 16,931 of record CAVNYN010274244.1, read on the forward strand.
ATCTATACATAGATTTAAGGGTCTTAAAAATAAGATCTAAGAATTCACGCGTGGGTTCGTTGTAGGCTTCATTTGACGCTAACATCTAACGACATTACTATATAGCGTGTTAGATATGTATAGAGTGTCAGATGTGTATAGCGTGTCAAATAATACGCATTTGATACGTATATAAACGTTTAACAACATAATATCACCAATACTACGGTAAAACATTTTCAGAAATTTTCCCCAAAACACAACACTGGAAGAGAGAGAAAAAACCTCACTCCCATTATTTTTATGTTTTATCAGTACTCAAAAGAGTGTGAATTTGACTGTGTGAGGGAGCATGCGAACCCCCCGGGCGCAACATATGGCTACCACTCCCTCCTCCTCCTCGGTCAACACTTCCATGACGGACCCTGCTAACTTACACTCCGGTTGCGCACCGTCATAACCCTCACCCCCTTCGCCTATTAAACAGTATAACTTGTTAGGCGCATTTTTTTCTTTTTTTTTTTTTCAGTTTCAATGGCCGCCGCTGCTATTGTGTTCCTGCTGCTGATTTACTTCCCTTTGTTATCCTGTGCCGACATCAACGCCGATTCTCAAGCCGAGATCCAAGCCCTGTATGCCTTCAAGCTTAGCCTACATGACCCTTTCGGCGTGCTCGCCTGCTGGGAACGCTCCACTCCGTCCGCTCCCTGTGACTGGCGTGGCGTCGCCTGCTACAACGGCAGGGTCAGTGAGCTCCGCCTGCCGCGGCTCCACCTCAGCGGCGCGCTGTCGCCGGAGGTTGGCAACTTGCGGATGCTGCGCAAGTTGAGCCTCCATTCCAACTCGTTCAATGGTACCATTCCTTCATCTCTCTCCAAATGTACCCTTTTGAACTCAATCTTCCTCCAATACAATTCATTTTCCGGTGCCTTTCCGCCGGAAATCTCAAACCTTACCAACCTATTAGTGCTGAATGTCGCCGGGAACTACCTCTCCGGCGAAATCCCCGCCGACATCCCCAAGAATCTCCGGCTCTTTGATCTTTCTTCAAATGAATTTTCTGGTGAGATACCGAAGAATATTTCCTCCGGCTCACAGTTGCAGCTCATCAATTTGTCATATAACCGGATTTCCGGAGAGATTCCAGCGAGTCTAGGAGAGCTTCAGAATCTGCAGTACCTCTGGTTGGACTATAATAACCTTCAAGGTACATTGCCTTCTGCGCTTGCCAACTGTTCGTCTCTAGTGCATCTAAGCGCCGAGGGAAATGCAATTGGTGGTGTTGTTCCGGCGGGGATCGGCTTTCTGGCGAATCTTCAGGTGCTTTCGTTATCGCATAACAATTTATCTGGACCAGTGCCTGGTTCCATGTTCTGCAATGCCTCGAATGATCCGCCCTCCATTCGGATTCTTCAACTAGGATTCAATGCTTTTACAGACGTGGGCTTGTCCGAGACCGACACGTGCTTCAGTGTTTTGCAAGTGTTGGATCTTGAGCAGAATCGGATTGCTGGAAAATTTCCCCCGTTGTTGGCTAATGTTTCTACATTAACAAAGCTGGATATTTCAGGTAATTTGTTTTCGGGTTCAATTCCAAATGAGATTCAAAATTTGTGGAGATTAGAGGAGCTGAAAATGGCAAACAATTCACTCACTGGTGTGGTTCCTGCTGGTATAAGGAAATGTAGTAATTTACAAGTTCTTGATCTTGAAGGTAATTTATTCACAGGGGAAGTTCCAGGATTCTTAGGTGAATTAAACAAATTGAAGTTTCTATCTATTGGTGGAAATAATTTTTCAGGTTCCATTCCTTCAAGTTTTGTTAATCTGACATTACTTGAGACTCTTAACCTAAGAAACAATTTCTTAAATGGAGAACTGCCCGAGGAATTGATGGTTTTGAGGAACTTGAGTTTATTGAATCTCAGTGGAAACAAGTTTTTCGGCCCTCTTCCAATGAGCGTTGGCAACTTGAAGCAACTTACAGTTTTGAATCTGAGTAATAACGGTTTTAAGGGCACTATTCCTGCAAGTTTTGGGAGCTTGTTTAAGTTGGCAGTTCTTGACTTGAGTAAGTTAAATCTATCAGGAGAGTTGCCATCTGATCTTTTGGGTTTGCCTAATCTCCAAGTGATTTCATTGCAGGAAAATGCTTTTTCTGGTATAATTCCTGAAGGTTTGAGTAGTTTGTTGGGGCTACGGTATTTGAATCTGTCTTCTAATTCATTTTCTGGTCACATTCCGTCCACTTTTGGTGTGTTGAAGTCCTTAGTTGTTCTTTCATTGTCTAATAACCACATTTCTGGCTCAGTTCCTCTAGAGTTAGGGAACTGTTCAGCTCTCGAAGTGATGGATCTCCGCTTAAATTCTTTGAGTGGGCACATTCCGGTTTCTCTATCACGTCTTTCTCGTTTGGCAGTGCTTGATTTGGGGTTCAACAATTTCACTGGTCCTATCCCTGGTGAATTTTCAAATTGCTCATCGCTAAATTCTCTCTTACTTGATTCAAATGATTTGACCGGACAGATTCCAGCTAATCTTACATTAATTCCCAACTTGGTGAATTTCAATGTGTCGAACAATAAATTGGAAGGTGAAATTCCGGAAATGCTAGGCTCTAGGTTTAGAAGTCAGTCATCATTCTTGGGGAATCAGGAGTTGTGTGGGAAGCCCTTGGATAGGAAATGCGAGGAAGGTGGCACTGAGAATAACAAAAACAAGCTGATCCTCTTTATTGCTGTTGCTGCTAGTGGAATTCTTCTCATGATATCATGTTGCTGCTTTTACGTATACAGTTTCCTGAAGTGGCGCGAGAAGGTGAAAATGGGGGCAGCTGGGGAGAAAAAGCACAGCCCTGCTCGGGCTAGTTCAAAGAGCAGTGGAGGTCGTCGCAGCAGCGAAAGTGGCGGACCAAAGCTTATTATGTTTAATAACAAGATTACTTTAGCAGAAACAATAGAAGCAACTAGGCAGTTTGATGAAGAGAATGTGCTGAGCAGAACACGACATGGAGTTGTCTTTAAAGCCTGTTACAATGATGGGATGGTACTTGCAATTCACAGACTTCCAAATGGATCACTAGATGAGAACATGTTCAGGAAAGAAGCGGAATCACTAGGTAGGGTCAAGCATCGAAACTTAACAGTTCTACGTGGATACTATGCTGGTTCACCTGACATTAGATTCCTTGTCTATGATTACATGCCTAATGGAAACCTTGCAACTTTACTGCAAGAAGCATCCCACCAAGACGGCCATGTGCTCAATTGGCCAATGCGTCACCTCATTGCCCTTGGCATTGCTCGTGGTTTGGTTTTCCTACATGCATCCTCAATGGTACACGGTGATGTGAAGCCGCAGAACGTGCTTTTTGATGCAGATTTTGAAGCCCATTTGTCAGATTTTGGACTTGACAAGCTCACAGTGGCCACACCAGCTGAGCCCTCGACTTCAAGATCAGTTGGAACATTAGGATATGCATCACCCGAATCAACATTGACAGGAGAAGTGACAAAACAATCAGATGTCTATAGCTTTGGCATTGTATTATTAGAACTGCTAACGGGAAAACGGCCAGTGATGTTCACACAAGACGAAGATATAGTAAAATGGGTAAAACGGCAACTGCAAAGAGGTCAAATTTCGGAGCTTTTAGAACCAGGCCTGCTCGAACTTGACCCCGAATCATCCGAATGGGAGGAATTCTTACTTGGGATAAAAGTGGGTTTGCTTTGCACAGCACCCGTCCCATCAGACCGACCGACAATGGCTGATATCGTGTTCATGCTCGAAGGTTGTCGAGCTGGGCCGGATATACCCTTCTCTGCCGATCCCACCTCCCACCATTCTCCAGCTTGAGCCAACAACATAAATTTGTAAACCCAGATCATCTAAGTTTTGTTACTCCCGCCCGTGTTTTTTTTTTTTGGTTTGTCATGAAAAGATTTGTCATCAGTAGCTAGGATTATTTTTGGCGTTTAAATTTCACTTTTATTTTTGGGAGTAAATTTTTGGAACTTTATGTCAATGTGTGAGTCATTTTGGGCGTGGCCGCCGGGATTTTTGTTGGGGACCAATCATATGGAAAGGGGCTCGGAGTCAATGATTTCGACAGCTCTGCATTATTTAATGCGGACGAAAGTAGGATCGGAGTCGCGGGGGTTCTTCGCCATCTGTCGTTTTACTGGTATCTTTTACTTTGGTTTTTTATTTGGGAGTTGCAGAGGCATCTTTTGGAGACTGAAAAATGTCTTTAGTGTCAGGAAAAATATTGCAATTATTTCCATTGTTTGTGGCCATTTTGACTCTTGGTATCTAATATTAATCTGGCTTGTGCCATATTATGTGCATGGTTGTCAATCGTTATGTAAATTTGTAGTCAAGTGCTCAATTCTAAGTGTAATTTATTTCTTTTTTTTTTAATATAGAAACCACACAGTTTCCACATGATAGAGTAGTAAGTTTCAGGCACCAGATATCTAGTGTGGCAACGATACTAGATAATGATATGACATAATTACATTTTCGGATGATATAATATTATATCACACCATCTATTTGATAGGGTAATTGCACTAGTGGTGCTTGATCAAATTCACGATATGGATACTGCAGTAGTCAAAGTTAAGAAATCACTTGTGGTTTCATGAAATTGCTAGTGGTTTCCTATTTTTTAATACTGTAATTTCTATAGTGGTCTCTATAATATGGAAGTGTGTACATTAATTGCATATAGGTACAAGGATGAATTATTGTGTGTGTAATGTATTTGAAATAATTAGTTTTTTCTGAAAGTTATTGCTATTATAGTCATAGATGAAAAATTACAATGAGTAAACAAAAAATATATGAATTACAGATGTGACAGTAATAGGTAAAGGTAAACCATAAAAATAGATGTATGGAATAAAAACGGTGAATTGAGGGCTTTGGAGTAAAATGGTTAATTGGGTTTTTAGAGCATCTCCAATAGTTAATTTAAATTGCATATGACGTAGAAGAGAAATAGAAAGTAGTTTGTATGAGTAGTTAAATAGATATTGAATTATCTAATTTCTTCCTAATAGACTAGCCATTGGCAATGCTCTTAGGTGAGTTGAAAAACAGTACGTATTGTGAACACGAGTTTTGAATACTTTTAATAGATAATATGATTGTTAGACTTTAACGTTCGATCTTAAAAGTTAACTTTATCAGAGTAGTTTAAGCTTTTATATGTTTGTTATTCATTTAGATGTGAAATTTATTCTGTAAGAGCAACAGTATTGTTATCATCCATGGCCTTAGGCTTTTTTAGTGTATCAGATCTGGTTTTGTGTTCAAAACTACTTGGTTGTGTTTGATTGCAGGTCGAGCGCTAAACACAGAACCTGATTTGTTTCAATAGCGGAACACTTCAATTTAATATAGAATAATTTTCTTCTAATATTTTGGAAGTTTCACGTATCATGGAAAGTGAAAACATACCGACAAAAAGCGGAGTAAGATCATACAAAAATAAGATCCTCTCTGTAATGTTGCCAATTGGCACGTTTTTGTTTACCAATGTTAAAAAACTCCAGCCCCATTTTACACCAAAATGAAAACTGAAGGACCCACCTATTTTGCCGCCCAAAGAAAAGGGACCCTTCAAGTGAGACAATAGTTAAAAGCGTTCTCACACGGTTTGAAATTTTCAATATTTACTATTTATTTATTTTGAGAGGGTTTAAGCGAAGTTAAAACGTAAAAAGAGTAAGGCGTGGCGAACTGATCAGTTTAATTTTCAAGATTAAGCGAAATTTAATGTCTGTTTGATTCTCATTCTCTTATCACATTTTATAATTTTAATTATTACTGATTTAACTATTGATCTGACAACGACTCAATTATCAAAACACATTTCAAATTTCAATAAATCCCCAACTCATTTCGACTCAACAAGAGCTTTATTTGATTGATAAAACAACAGTATGGACGACATTAATATTTAAATATTTTTAATCTCATCTTTCTTGAAAAGATAACTTTTAGAGGGGTGTGTGTAAATTCATGAGTATGTACAAATTTTGTATATCTTATATGTAAAAATAACATTTTTAGGCAAAAAAAAAAAAAAGATATTCTCGTGTTTTCAAAATATTTTTATTACTATTTTTTTTTTCCTTTTTGGCAACCACCTAAATAAATTTTTGTTGTGAACCTTGTAGGGAGAGAAGGAAGTAAATGATAAAGTGGTGGAAACAAAATTTTTTCAACTTTTATTGGGGAGGCTGTGGGTCATACAATATTTGCATTCCATTCAACCACGGTCCATTACAATATCGCCTTTGTGCTTTTTCTTTTTCTTTTTTTCTTTTTTTTTTTTTCTTGAAACCATCGCCTTTGTGCTTGGTGCAATGTTTTAATATTCAGCCCCATCATTAATTATGTGAAGTACTAGCAATTAAAGTCGAATGATATCAGGAAAAATATATATCAAACTAAAATTTATGCTTTAATAAGATAAGACATGTTTCTTTATATATTAATACTCACTCCATCTAATAAAGGTATTCCTCTCTCTCTTTTTTTTTTTAAAAAAGATATTCCTCTTTTATTTTTCATAAAAATTAAAAATATATAATTAATATTTTTTTAGAAATTATATAATTAATCTTGTTAAAAATATACAATTTAAGAATATATTTTCTAATATGCCACTTATTTTATTTAGGGTTAATTACACCTAGCGTTCTCAACCTTACAGCTTTGTATCGATTACGTCTCTAACATTTAATTTTACATTTTTACGTCTCTAACCTTTAGTGAAATCCTTTTTTTCGTCTCTGGAGACGAAAAACGTCAATTTCGGCCGTTAAGGACAGGGGTATTTTGGGTAAAATAAAAAATAAATATTTTAATATGTTTTAATTAAAAATTTTGAAAAAAAAAGGAAAAGAAAAATGGTGGGAGGGGGAGTCCCCTCCGCCCCCCCACAAACCACCATTCCAGCTGTCTTTGCTGCCGGAATGGCAGTTTTTTTTTTAAAATTTTTAATTAAAATATGTTAAAATATTTATTTTTTTGTTTTGCCTAAAATACCCCTGTCCTTAACAGTTGAAATTGACGTTTTCTGTTCCCAAGGATGAAAAAATGGATTTCACTAAAGGTTAGGGACGTAAAAACGTAAAATTAAAGGTTAGAGACGTAATTGATACAAATCTGTAAGGTTGTGGACACTAGTTGTAATTAACCCTTTTATTTAATATTTCACTTTAGTTCTCCTATATTGTTGATTACTATATACAATAAATAAGGATATTTCAGAAAATTAAACAGTTAAATAAGAAAAGAAGAATATAATTTGAGATGAATAAAAAGAAAATGAAGAAATATCTTTTTGAGACGGATAGAGTATTTTGTTTCAATGTTTGAGTTCATTTCTAATTTTGTTTTTTGAGTAAATTAACCAAAAAGATGACATATTTTCAATATTCAAGATTTTTCAGTTTCTTACATTAAGAACACAAAAAAGGTCGTTTTGAGTATTTCAAGACCAATGTACTAGGAGAAAAAATATATTCTGAAACATTTGTTGACTGTTATTATAAATGACGTCAGACATATGAATGTCATACATTTAGGCACTATATTTTTTATAGAGTCAAATAAGGCTCTATAAAAGAGTCCGGCTATCAATTACAAGTTGTTACATATACAAAACCACATGTGACTTTCCGATTTCGCTATTTGTTATTGGTAGTTAGCTCTATATTATGAAGCTTTATTTAACTCCATATAAAAACTGATTTGCATACGCCATATTAGTTGACAACGGACCTACGTGCGCTATGAAATTGATCTAACGTGTTTAGATATACACCGCGAATATATTTAACATTATTTATGTTTGGGATTATATCATATACTACCTCCGTTCCAAAAAGATGATCTATATTTCTTTTTTCGTCCATCTTAAAATATGGTCTAGATTTTTTTTAAAAAGTAGTTGAATCATTATTTCTTTTATATATGCCATTCTTTAATGTGTATAGTTATCAAAAGAATGAAATTTTTAAAGGAAATAATTAATAAATTAAATGGTATAATAGATAAATTATGTTAAAATTTTCTCTTTCAATACTATTAAATAGACTTTTTTCTCAAAAAAAAAAAAAAGAACTGTTCTTGATTTATGTGTATACTCAGGTCTTCCAAATTTGAGAACTATTTCTTTTCTAAAAAGTTTAATAGTGTAATTATTCTTATATTTATATTTCACTCAAAAAAAAATATATATTTATATACACACACTATTAATAGAAAACAATGAGTTATCTTGTACTTTAGCATCACGTGATATATGACAAAATTGGATCTGTAATTAGTGGATGATTAATGAGAAACAGTGACCGTTAAGCATCTTTCATCATTGAAAGTAGAGAGATCCAATTTCCCACTTGCACAAATTAAATTAAAAATGAGTATATAAAATATTTCTACTGTATGTGTTTAGCTTCTAGTGGCGACATTTAGTAATGATACAAGCAAGTGTTCCACTTCACACGAAGCTCGTTCGGGCAAAAATGAAGGTAATAATTGACAAATAATATAATTTCTGGTCACTGTAAGATAATTCATTTTCTATTTTTACAAACACTACAAGTTCGCACCAGCAACATATAAACAAGATAACAGTCTAAATGTGACTTTTAATTTTTATATGTGACTTTTTAATTTAATGTAACTTTTTAACTAATTCAGTTATTCTAACAACACAAATAAAATAAAAAAATTATATATAAAAAGAAAACAAATAAAATGAAATGGAAAAAAAATGAATAGGCAAATGGATGTCTTTGTACCCAGCAACAAGTGGAAATCCTAGCTAATGGACTCAGAATAACCTGTACCCAGAGATTGGTCGTGTTTTCTACTATTACTTTTTTCTACTTTTTATATTTTGAATTTAGTCAAATTAAACATATCCACACATTTTGATGGACTCACTTGTATTACGCACACCTGCGAGCTAGACACTATTAGATGGGTGGGCTGGAGGAATGAATTGTATAGTACGCATGAGTAAACTCTTTATATATAAGTTTTTTTTACAAGGTTAAAATTTTTTCCCTCAATCCTCCCTCTACGGATGACTACGCAAATGTCCACCATTCGACTCCACTCATTCTCTCTCTTACTTTGCATAAAAATACATTTTAATGTATTTTTATGTGAATACAAGCACACATTAAACTTGTAATTGAATTGCGTTTTTACGTAATTCATACAATCCAGTAAGTTAGGCCGTATTTTTCAATTCCCATTCTATTTGTTCGGTTATTTTGTAAGAATAATTTTAGTTAGACAAAACAAAAGAAAAAAAGTTAGACAAAATAGACATGTAGTCTATGTGATTACTATTTATTGAAAAGTGATGTTATGTTGAAAAATGTGATGCTGTCATATATAAGTTTTGTTAAAATTTTGTTTGCTATCTTGTTCAAATAGCGCAACTCATTTTGTAAACATCGCAAAGAATAATCTGACTTTTTAACACGTGTAATTTTGAACATCACTGGGCTGGCTAATTGATTAAGGCTCAGAAAAAGGGGCTCAGAAGACTTATAAAGAAATGAAAGCCCATAATCGAAGAGGTCTATGATTCAACAAATGGCCCATCGACCACCGAGCGGAGGCATAGCGATTGCCGAATCCTGGTGGCTCATGCCTAGCTCCCTTAAACGTTTTCCAATTTCTTCTAAACTATCAATTTAGAC
>CAVNYN010274245.1:0-25908 GCA_963692815.1 Nyctanthes arbor-tristis
CCCCCCCCCCCCCCCCCCCCCCCCCCCCCCCCCCCCCCCCCCCCCCCCCCCCCCCCCCCCCCACGGTGGTGGTGAACATTGCAGTGTAAAGAAAATGGAAATATCAGGCATGGTTTCTCGCCGTTTGGTGTCCAGTGTAGGAGGATGACATTCTATTGCATTCATTGTACCACTACATATTGGATTCAGTTCCTTCTGAAAGGAGTTACAGTTCTCTTGATTTTATATAAATCTAATTAATGTTTTCTTTAAATGCTGAGTTTTTAATTATCAATTGACTTTAACCAAATCCAGGCGTATGCAAAAGAAATTGATGAACATAAAAGGACGTTGCTTCTTGTCAACAAGGCAGATCTTCTACCAGTATCTACTAGGTTGGTATTGTGACAAATTGTTTGCTATTAGCTGCCGGTGTTTCTTATCTTTAAGATCATGGTAAATTTGATGTCTGGTCTTGACAGAGAGAAGTGGGCAAACTACTTCCGGAAACATGAGATTCTCTTTCTTTTCTGGTCAGCAAAGGCTGCTACTGCAGCTCTGGAGGGGAAAAAGCTAAGTTTCTCCAATGGGATGCAGAATAATCCTGAAGAGTCCGTCGATGCTGATACAAAAATATATGGAAGGGACGAGTTACTGGCCCGCCTGCAATCTGAAGCAGAGCAGATAGTTTCAATTAGGAATGGATCAAAGTCCAATGATGGAGCCTCTTCTGGTGTGGTAGTTGGATTTGTTGGTTATCCTAATGTTGGGAAAAGTTCAACAATTAACGCTTTGGTGGGTGAGAAACGGACAGGTGTTACCTCCACACCTGGGAAGACTAAGCATTTCCAGACGTTAATAGTATCTGATAAACTTACTCTTTGTGATTGCCCGGGATTAGTGTTTCCATCCTTCACAAGCTCGAGATATGAGATGATTGCCTCTGGGGTTTTGCCCATTGATCGGATGACGGAGCACAGGGAAGCTATACAGGTTGTGGCGAATCGAGTGCCAAGATCAGTTATTGAGGATGTTTACAAAATATCTCTACCAAAACCAAAGCCATATGAGTCACAATCACGCCCTCCTTGGGCTGCAGAAGTTTTGAGAGCATATTGTGCATCTCGTGGATATGTTGCCTCCAGTGGACTGCCGGATGAAACTCGAGCAGCACGCCAAATTTTGAAGGATTACATTGATGGGAAGATTCCTCACTTTGAATTGCCTCCAGACGTATCTAATGATGAAAACCACGCTGAGGATTCTGCAGGACCCAGCTCAACTGAGGCGCTCGACTCAGATTCATCTGATGATGGAGTAGATACAGATGAGGAACATGAAGTTGCACCTAGTCTAGAGCATGTATTGGATGATTTAAATTCATTTGACATAGATAATGGGCTGGCTATCCGCGAGACCCAAGTACAGAAGAAATCCTCTGGTGCACCCCATAAACAGCACAAGAAACCTCAGAGGAAGAAAGATAGATCGTGGAGGGTAAGAGATGGTGAATCTGATGGAATGCCGGTCGTTAGGGTCTTACAGAAGCCGGTGAATGCAGGCCCATCTAAGGTTTAACAGGCTGCAGTTCATTCCAATTTTAAGGTTGGATCATAAATGCATGTTTCTACTACTTCCTGTTTTGGTGTTTTTTAACTTATTATTATGTATGATGTTTACTTGTAGAGTTGAACTATTATGTTTTTTTTTTTTAAACAAATGGTATACAGCAGAAGAATGTAATCATGTTTTTTTTTTTTTTTAAACAAATGGTAAACAGCAGAAGATTGTAATATGTATAAATGATAGAATCCACATCCACATGGGATGGAAAAAATGAGAACGATGGATGCATTGAAATATGGATGACAATTTGACCTGTCGGCCCATAAACTCGTGGGGACTCGTCCGTAATAAGATGGACCCGTCATGCCTAATCGAGGAAAAGGGACTGGTATGGGGCAACATTGTTTGCGCTGCCGTGGGTCTGGGGGCGGGTCTGGGTCAAGTTGGACCTGCCCTATAGACCCGTGACTCATCAAGAATTTTCCTCTTTTTTTTTTTAATTTTTAATAAATTTAATTCGAAAAATGTGTAGAAATTGAGGTATATGTAATTAATAATGTGTTGTACATAACATTGATTGAAATGAGAAAAAATTTATAGGTCATTTCATGGGTTGTGGTGGTGCCCCACCCTGTCCCACGAGATGACTTGTTTTGACCCGTCTCATGAATTCAGGGGTTTTGGACAGGTCTGGAGTGACTTCAAAGCCTGTGGGGGTGGGTTTAGGTTTAGAGCATGGCAAACCGCCCTAAACCTGTCCCGTTGTCAAACCTACATTTGAAATCTTAGAAGATCCGTATATTGTGGGTTCTTGTCTTCTGATTGGAGAGAGTTTTTGGTAGGATGGGTGCATTATCTAATAAGGTAAAAGAGGTTACCTTTCGAAGTAATGTTACCTCATTGGATTGTCACAAAATGCGGGACGGTGCTACTATCATACTTAACGGATTGTAATCAAGAACCAATTACATGGGGAGGGTAAACGTTGGAAATAATACAAAGTTCTTACTACCTCTGTCTTGATTATTTGGTTCTATTTGCTTTGTTCACAAAAATTAAAAAATGTATTGGAAAGGCAAATTTTGTGATTTGTGTTCTTATTTTATCTCTATTTAATGAGTTGAATTCAGAATTTATAGTTATAATTAAAGTATTAGATAGGGATATATTTGTAAAGTAATGCAAATTAGACTCTTTAATATATAAATAAGATCATGTATTTGAGATATCTTAAAAAAAGAAAAGAAATGAGACTAAATAATTGGGACGGAGGTAATACATAAGTGTTTTATTTAGAGAAGAAGTTTCATCTCTAGTCCCTAAAAATAAACAAAAAATTACTAGAAAAAGAGATAGCAAATAATGAATAAATAAAAATTACATCATCAATGATCTCTAGCCCCTGAAAATTAACTCTAATGCTTTTTCTCTTTTTCTTGACAAACTTCTTTTGGGAGCCAAGAATTAAAAAAAAAAAAAAATAAGTTAATAGAAATATGATCAAAATCCAATTATATAACAACCTTAAACTATAGGAGGCATAATTTCGCCGGTGAAAATATTCTAGCGCCATATATGTGGTACTTTATAACACCACACAACCCATGTGAAGTGTATGTGAACACTTTATATGCACGCCACATGGGTTGTGTGGTGCCATAAAGCACCACACATATGGCGCTAGAACATCACTCTAATTGCTGGTCCTTACAAAGTGTATAACCTCATTTCAAAGTAATTTTTCTATGCAAACAATTACGGAGACTATGATTGCAAAACACAAGAAATTAATAGTGATTTTTTTACCTTTTTATACTACGCGAGCTCTATAACATGAGTTTGTGTTGTTTCCATAGGAATTTAGCATTTTCAAGAATTCAAAACTAGGCTTGTTGGACAGAGTCAAAACTTGAAGGAATAAACAATAATGATATATCTTGTCTATGGTACATTCTATGGTGTGAGGACATGAAAATAATAGGGTCAAAACATTTTCACCCTCCCAGTCTTTTCTATAAAGCCAATATTTTATGTCTTCAGTTGTGGGCCGATACTAATATGACAATTCATAATATTCCAACATTACATTATTCTTCATTCATGTGGTGGACTTTGTACTGTAATTCTCATTACCAATGTACTTGTGTTTTTGCTTGTCGTATCACTGTCTTGTAGAGTATGTTAAAAGATAAATATCACATTAATTAAATATAAGAATATAAATTAATATATAAATATTTGAACTACTCAATTTAATAAGATTTAGTTTTTAAGACAGAACCAAAATCTTAATATATATCACTTTTAGAAGTCCAAAATGAACTAAGTATGCAAGATAACAAAGATGGGTTTTGGCAAGCGACTAGCAATGGTTTTTCTTTCTCAACAAATTGTTAACACTCAGTGCTAAATTTCAACCGAAATGGAAGATGAAAAAATAGAAAAAATAATGTTAACAAGAAGTATCCCAAATGGGGGTTGGGGAGTACCACGTGTCAGATCGTTGATTGGTCCAATTTACCAGGGCTTGTTGGGAGAAAAGGTTATTACATAACAATAAAACCCTAGTTTGACGTATACGAGGAAGTTTGTCTTTTGATTTTAACTGTTTTTATTTATTTATATTATTATTATTTTTATTGCCACATTATTCCAAACTCCATGACACAAATTGTCTGGGAACGGTCTGCAGAAAAAAGGAAAAAAAAACATTTTTATCAACGTAACGGCCTATCACGTCAACGTTGTCTCCTTGTTGGTGTGCCAAGGTCTTATATTTGTTAAGAAATTAATGACTTTCCTCTATAAGAGTATCTTTAATAGAATGTTCATTAGAGAAATATTTCTACATCATTTAAAAAAAATATATGTGGCAATAAAAATGGTAAACATTGTCTAGATCTATACGGTATGGTAAACAATGTCTAGATGTATCATTTCTCCTATTTTCCATTCTCTCTCATTTCTACTATTGTATCAACTGCTCATATCTTAATAAGTGTCCTATTACTTCGTGCATTTCACATGACCACTGGAGATGTTTTTTTACAATTTTTCACTAATTCAAGCAGCGTAGGAAGCAATTTACTTTACACTATTGAAGATGCTCTAATACTACCTAAATAAATTCTTATGAATTATCACCTATCCACAATGTCCATGATAAAAAAATATCCACAGTTCAGGTACCTAGAAAACACATAAAGGAAGGACTTCAACAAGTGTAGGTTAAATATTAGAATTAATCAGCAGAGGTGATAGAGGGTGGCCACCCCGATTCCTGAACACCTCGTTTTTGAAAAAGCAAGTTCCAAACCTTTGTGCATTGTTAGGCCGGGTCGTTTTCTACCTATTTCAACACTCTTCACCTGCCAGTTACACTATAAGCCGAACACCCTTTCGAGTTTCGAAGAGGGAAGTGTCGTGCCCTTCTACCGGGTTACTATCCGATAAACTTAAAAAAAAAAAAAAGTAAAATAATTATATTAAAAAAATCAAGTTCGATAAATAATTTTTTTTCCCCCTCAAAATTTATTTTTAGTGGAAATTATAAAAAATGGCATATTTTGCAACGGAATTTCTCAAAATGTTAATTTGTAATACTTAGTTTAAAGATGGCCATGGTAATATAAATCCCAACGTCCATCCTATCCCGACTCACCGTCAACTTCTTATTCCATCTCGCGGCCCCAAAATCGTAATTTAAATGAGATGAGAGGTCGCAACTTGCAAATCTTCTAAGTGGAGGCGCAAAATGATTATAGCGCCAAGGAAGATGATGAAGTAGAGCTGGTGACCTTTGGAGTTGATGAAAAAATGGTTGGTCAAAATTGTGAATTAAAATCCAAAAGGGTACTACTACTATAGGAATTTTACACAGATAAACGTTCATTTTCTACATACTGAAATAATAATAAAAAATAAAATAGATAAATTAATTTTCTTAAATAACAGAAACAAGTAAATAAAAAGCTAATTATATTCGCACTAAATATGACTTTGTGCAGCACATTTTGCACTATAGTATCTTAACCTTTATTTATCACTACCATTATTATTAATATTCTCAACCTTCTTTGTCAAGTTTTTGTAATAACTAGCATATACTTGGTTTGTAAATAGTTACTTGAATCTAATTATTTTGTGAGAATTCATTAAAATTACGAGTATATTTTGCACTTTAGTTTACTTTTCCAATATCATTAAGTCATTTTTTTTTTTGTGTGTGGAACTAAGATATGGATGCATAACGAGCCAGCTGGCTCGAACAGCCCGTGGCTCAGTCCGTAAAAAGCCTTAGCCGAGCCGACTCGTGGACCTTCTTAGACGGGCCAAAGCTTAGGCCGAGCCTCAAAATTGAGGTAAGGCTCCAGCTGAGCCGACCTGCCGAGCTCATTTGGTGTGTACTGGCCCGCTCGTATATATAGGCTTAAGAGGAAAAATGGTTTTTTATATTATATTTTAAATATTTTCTTAATAAAAAGTTAATAAGCTCGGCTCGGAAAAAGTTCCAGCTAAAGCTCGAGCCAAGCCTAATTTTTGTTGGATGAGCCTAGCTGGCTCGGGCTTTTTTTTTTTTTTTGCTCGAGATAAAAAAGCTCGAGCCGAGAGTTTAGGCTCGTTAGCCGGCTCGACTCGACTCGTTTACATCCCTAAACTAAGAATATGTCTATTTTATGGGATAGGGTAGTAAATTCTTTTGGGCACTTATGCAAGGAAAATTCCAAACTACGGTTGGCTATGAAGGAAATTCACTGTTAGTGGAAGATTAATGATGACAATTAAATGAAAGAAAGTTAACATTAAGGACCTTTTAAATACTCACGATAGTTGGTGGACCTAGGTCAGGGCTGTTCGCTATCATTTTTTTTTTCTATATAAAACTTTTAATATTTTTAATGAATTTCCTTAGACGAATTGAACATTTTTTTGGTTGTAGCATGTGTTACTAGAAAATCCTAAATCCGCCTTTGCTCAAGATGCAGTACACTAAACCAAATTGTAATCAGTGTACAATTATCCCAAATAAAAGAAGTTAAATTTTATTACTATTTCTAAACAAAATCTTAATTTTTCATTTATGCAATATATGCCGTCCATGACATGAGACGAGCTTCAAATCATCGTTTTGTTGGAGCAAACTTGCTTTTACAGGATAGATTTCCTAAGTTATAAGGGTAAAATGATTGGTTAACTTTGGATGAAACAGAAATAAATAAATTCAATAGATGGAGTTATCGTTGAATCATATATTTTTAATTTTAATTAATATATGTAAAATATTTATTTGACAATGAAGTTAGTGTAGCGAAGATAATCCTTTAATTTTAAGGCATGTCGAACATTCATTTTTTAACAATGAGGAATTGAAGTTTATTTTAAGTTAGTTTAATTTAAATCGCCATCACATATAATATAAATTTGTAAAAGGTAGAATTTCAGTGCAGCATGGCGCATGCACCACTGCCAAATGTACCTTATTGCTTTAACAGTTGTACCTTCTTGAACTTACGAGTTTGCAACTGTTAAGAGCATTTTCCAGTTTGGGAAAATTGCTGAAAAGGTCTTCAACATTTGGGTCATATCACTTTCATCCTTAATTTTTAAATTTAGATGAGAAAACTGTAATCTTTGAAAAATATAATAATTTAAATGGACAAATTTCATTATTAAATCATTAGAGTTTGTTTGGAAACAAATTAAAGTAATCCTATTTTAATTAAATTTCAAATTCACATTTCGTCCAACACTAAAAATTAACACATAAAGAAAAAAAATGAGATGTTTGCATAAAGAAAAATTTTATGACACGTTGTTTTGTCATCATATACATATTAGTTTTATGTACTTTCACATTCACATGACATGAATTTGAAACTTAGTTTAAGTTATAATTTAATTGGTTGTCAAACGGTTTTAATATTTTAATGATAAAAAATCATCTATTTACTTGAGTGGTGCTGATTTTTCAAAGGTTGGGAAAGTCGAAGATAAAAGTGCAAATTGATGCAAAAGTTGGAGATTTTTGCTGTAATTTACCATTCCGGTCTCCTGTATCATTTTACGACGTCGTTGAGCTCCTTTTCTTACAAAAGACAGATAGATACATCTATACATACACCACATATAAATACACCTATATATTTTGGAGAGATAAACGGAGAAAATAGAGAATTAAATTGTGTTACTGAGAGAAAAGAGTGGGTTGGATTGGCCGTCCTGTTTGTATTACTCGTCACCGCTTTCTATATGTGTATATATATTGATAGAGAGAGAGAGAGAGAGAGGGAAGATTCAGAGTTGATTGGAAGGGGAGATTTTCCTGTTCCTGCGGACAATTATCATGTAAAGTTGACAAGATCGGAGCTAGGGGTTTTGCAATGATGAAGATTGAACATGTTAATTGGTGATTTGTTCAAGCTCCGATCTTGTTCTGAATTTTTGAATTTAGGGTTTTAAAGTGGAGATGGATGTGGATTCGAATATGAGTACAGAGCCCGAGCCCGAGCCCGATCACGATCACGATCCCTCGGCCCAAAAATCCGAAGCGGAAGAGACGGACCAGCCCAACATCGCGCCGGAATCCCCATCGACTACTAAGCAGCAACAGAGTAGTAATAATAGTAGTGACGTTAGTAATAGCAATAGTGTTGGTGCTGCGGTGGTTGCGGGACCGCGATGCGCACCTACTTACAGCGTGGTGAAAGCTATTATCGAGAAGAAGGAGGATGGGCCAGGTCCCAGGTGCGGCCACACATTGACGGCGGTTCCAGCTGTGGGGGAGGAGGGGACTCCTGGGTATATTGGCCCAAGATTGATTCTTTTTGGTGGCGCGACTGCCCTTGAAGGGAATTCTGCAGCCTCGGGAACTCCTACCTCTGCCGGAAGCGCTGGAATTCGTATGTTCTCTTTCAACTTTATGATTCTTCTTCTTTTTTATTTTTATTTTTATTTTTTTATTTTGATATATTTATTAACGGTAGTCATGAATGTAGTCAGATACTATTTTGCAATTCTGTAACCTGTTGTATACTTTTTAATATTACGTTGATCAGAAGGGGTTTATTCTAATCACTGGTGAATATTTTACTTGCACACAGCTCAAGTTTGGATGCTTTCCCTTGAACTTTTAGCTTTTAGGTTCCGGTTCCTGGATTCAATAGTAGTCATGAATTTAGCCAGATACTGTGTTGCTATTCTGTAACCTGTTTTACACTTTCTATTATTACGTAGATCAGAAGGGTGTTTCTTCTAATCACTGGTGGAGATTTCAATTGTATATACAGCTCAAATTTGGATGCATTCGCGGGAGTTCTTATCTTTTAAGTTCCCATTCTTGGTTTCTGAATGGTTTAGCATAATATGAATATAGTTCGTTAGCGGTTAAAATGTCGGCATCAGCTCAGTTCATTTTATACTCAAGAGGACACAATTGGGGAGCGAATAGCTGTTAGAGTTCGAGACCTAGGCATCCTCGTTTTGGAGTTGTTTGAGTTTTTACTGTTTTCCAGCCAATGTTATGAAGAAGGAAAAATGGAAATTGGAGATTTTTCTCTTTGTATTCGCTTGTTGGAATTCTAGATTTTTCCAATGTTGTATATTTGTACCTGTGATGAAATGTAATTTTAAGTTTTAACTAAGCTTCGGTTGATTTCATGTAAAAGATAAGGATTTCCTCATTGAAGATTGTCAAGAAAAGAAAAAATAGATGAATAGAAGATTCAATCATTATGCAAAATCAGAAACCCCAAATATACTAACTGGTAATTGTAGTAATTTTGTCTTGCAGAAGAAATATTATCATTGTTTTAATGGTTAACCGAGTGAAGCACCTTCCTGGAAGAACAGGCACATTTTATGAAATGTTTATATGACATATTATGAAGAGAATGTGATGCTAGAAACCCCCTGGGGCCGGGGGCGGCTGTGGGGGGTGTGGTTCAAGACTATATCAAAGACTTACTCATGGCATACACTTTGAATGATACTCTAGGTTTATTCAATTTCAGGGTTAGCAGGGGCTACTGCTGATGTCCATTACTATGATGTGTTGGCAAATAAATGGTCTCGGTATGAGTTGTTGACTAGAATTTGTTATCAGTTTTTACTGTAGATGTTCCTTGTCTTCAGTTTAAAATTGTTGTAATGGGTTACAATGCTTGAAATTTATATTAACTCCTCAGAATTACCCCCATCGGAGAACCACCTTCACCTAGGGCAGCACACGTGGCAACCGCTGTTGGCACTATGGTGGTTATTCAGGTATTTATAAATCAGTATGCCGAAGAGTTCTCCTGGTGTTATTATGTTTTGATCCTGTAGTTACTGTAGTTGTCCGTAACAGGGTGGTATTGGTCCAGCTGGTCTGTCTGCCGAGGACCTACATGTACTGGACCTCACACAACAACGACCACGGTGGCATAGGTGAGCCTCTTCATGGCGCAAGAGATCGCATAAGCATGTCATGTAAACAAACATCCTGATGAAACTGGTATTATGAGATAAATCTGAAATTGTTCTTATTATCTTTTCAGGGTTGTTGTCCAAGGTCCAGGTCCAGGGCCACGCTATGGACATGTCATGGCTTTGGTTGGGCAAAGATATCTCATGGCTATTGGTGGAAATGATGGTTAGTACCGTGTAGGATGTTCTCATGTGCTAATATGGTACTTCAGATAGTGTAACATGTTATGTACGTTTTAGGTAAGCGGGCTTTAGCTGATGTTTGGGCATTGGACACTGCTGCCAAGCCATATGAATGGAGAAAATTGGAACCTGAGGGTGAAGGTCCACCACCATGCATGTGAGTTTCTGGTTTTTCTCGTTCAGATGAGTTTTATCTCTTTCTGCTTTTTCTGTGCAACCGGGTCATTCCCTTTTGATGAGCAATTCTTTTTCCATTTCCATACCTTTTCTGCTCTACTTATATATAATAATTGCTTCAGCTAGCTCCCAAGAATCTGTATGTCACGTCTCTAATAATGGCTAACTCCTTCACGTTTGTAGCACTTTGTTGGAGAAAAAAATTTCACCATTTTCAACTCTTATCGTTTCTCTTAAAAGTATTTACAATTTTGATTGTATAGTTCTTTACTTTTTTTTTTTTTATTGTTCATGGCATATTGAAATATTTCAGAATGGTTCATATTCCAGGGAAGTCCATTGTTAAAATTAATGTTTCATGCACTGAGGTTTTGTTTTCCCAATTAGCATTCGAGCCAATCCCTTTTCATTTGCTTAATATGATTAGGCATTAAGTTATTTTGTTGTATGAATAACCACTTTATACTGAAACTTTTGGCACATCAGATTTTAGCATCTAATAGTAATATGAAGTCTATTTGATCTTTTCATTTATGAGAGTACATAAATCAATTTAGAAACTTGGCTTGTTTTGTTAGTGGTGAAGTCTTTTTGATCCTTGAAGTATGTGGATCTGAGTTTGAGTTGAAAAAAACCACTTTAGAAGGAAAATGAAGTGAAGTCTGTGATTTTGAAACGAAAGGATGCAAGTTTGAGTTTAAGAACGATTGCTTTAATGGGGAAAAATTCTAGGAAGTAATATTTTGGAATTCACATTCGTTTGGACTTGTGTGCTCAGCATAGTGTATCCTTTTACATGGCATTCCACAAAATATGGACTGCTGATAGGTGTGTACACAACCATGGATGCAGAGTGACTGTTGTTGATCTTTTATTTCCCTGTCACCAGGTATGCAACTGCCAGCGCTCGCTCTGATGGTCTTCTTCTACTATGTGGAGGGAGGGATGTAAATAGCGTGGTTAGTGTAGTTTTCAATCTCACATCATGGGAGTGCTTAGGTGCACTTGTTTTTTGCCCCATATATAAATTTTTTGAAAGTGGAAGTCAACAACTTCTTTTAGTGAATAAAATTCTGCATGTGCTTATGTTGAAGATTATATTTAATATTCCACTTTTTTGATTTATTTATTATTCCACTTCAATAATTTTTATTTCTTGATAATACACATTAGATAGGAGAATATAAGAGAAGAAATTGGAATTTTACAAGCAAAGTAGACTATAACTTAGGATGGATGGAAAAGGAATACAAGGAAAATAATAATTCTTATTTTGAGTATTGCTGCCGCCCACTAGAAATGAATCGTACACATGTTAGTCTTTAATGGAAAACGGATAAATTTGGCCCGTATGCACAGTGTCATGTTGAAGAAAATTTTTGAAGTTATAAATGTGACCTAATATAACAGAGTGAACTCTTATTTCAAGTGGTGTAATATCTCATTAACAATGTTATGTCATCCCCCCCGTGTAAAGGTTGTCTCCATATTAATTTAAGGGTAAATTGCTGCAAAGGTCCCCAACCTTTGCATTCATTTGCACTTTCGGGCTCATTCCTTGTAGCTAAATTTTTAGCTTTTTAGTTGGAGGGAGATTATTGTTTGAAATGTGTGGTGAAAAAGTGGAGAGTTATAGGGAAATGTGAAAAATTATTATTTATAGAGAATGTGTGGTTGGTATAAGTTTGATTTGTTGAAAAAATTTGTAGCAAAAATTTTAATTGTAGAGACCAAGCCCTTCGTCCCAACCTTCAAATTTGGATGAAGAGGCCCCAAAATTTGAAAAATTGGCACAGCTTATCCAAATGCATAATTTTATCATTAAATACTTAGGTTTCGTGTGGCAGCTAATTAAATTAGATCCTATTATAATTGAAATTAAATTTCATATTCACATCAATCACGTTAGTGCACGTAGAAATGACATGTGCGCATAACAATGACAAAAAGGGCCATGTGAAATTTAATTTAAATTTTTTTCTTTATGCACACCTCATTTTCTGTGTTTATATGTCACTTCTTTCTCATGTGATGTAAATTTGAAATTTAATTTCAAAATATAATAGAATCCAATCTAATTAGTTGCCAAATGGAGCCTAAGTATTTAATGATTTGAAATGCCGATCCCATCAATACTATGCGGCAAATTTAATTGCTTACACGTGTGCATAAAGGGACAAACATTACTCCCATTTATAAATGAAACCAATTATAAATCAATCCAGATGGACCCTTAGTTGAAATTGAAAAGCTGAAGTTCAGTAGCATGAAATCTTCGTACTTAAACTGGAATTCTGTGCGCCTCACCTAAGTTTCAACTTCATAGTCTAACAAAGTCCCTATGTGATTTAATTCATTTTTGTGCTAACTTCTAGGACTTGTTCTGCAGTTGAGCAGATTGTTGTATTTCATTTATACTAATTCCTTGTTTGGCCTAATATCAAATAATCTTCTGCAGCCTCTAGCAAGTGCTTATGGGCTTGCCAAACATAGGGATGGTCGCTGGGAATGGGCTATTGCTCCTGGTGTCTCACCGTCTCCAAGATATCAACATGCAGCAGTATGTTCTTTCATTGTGTAGATCTCCGAATAAATTTTTTATGCTGATATAAGAAAAAGATTAACAAAGACAAATAGTATTTTCCATCTTTTTGTTGGCAGAGCTCAGAACTTATGTACTGGTCTTTCTAGGTTTTTGTTAATGCTCGTCTTCATGTATCTGGAGGGGCGCTTGGCGGTGGACGCATGGTAGAAGATTCCTCCAGTGTTGCTGGTACTTTAAATTGTTTAGCTTTCTGTCAATATTTTCTTTATTGTTTATTTATTTTCCAAATCCACTGAACTTTTAAAGTTTCCAGAGCATGCTAAATCCATCTAGCTCTTTCAAAAACTAAATGTTGTTGTTTTTCGTTTTCAGTTTTGGACACTGCAGCTGGAGTTTGGTGTGATACAAAGTCTGTTGTCACTAGTCCAAGAACTGGCAGATACAGTGCTGATGCTGCTGGTGGGGATGCAGCGGTAGAATTGACGAGGCGCTGTAGACATGCTGCTGCTGCTGTTGGTGACTTGATCTTTATCTATGGTGGTCTCCGTGGCGGTGAGTTATATATATGCTTTTCTGTAATGGGTCCTGAAGCTTCTGGTTTTTGAGGCAATAATAATTTACTAGATTTTTCTCTCTTTTCTTTTCCCAATATATTGGCAAATTGATATGGTTTCCTAATTCCCCTGCATGGCGTTGAACCTTTCTCCTTGTTGCATAGCAATTATGAAAAAGTTTGACTCAACGTCCTTTAAAGTGCCATATCAAAGATGTCAATTCTCGATATAATTATTAGCCGAAAATGAAGATGCTCTACATATTTAGGATACATATGGGGGTTTGTTAGGTAGTCATTCTGCTTCAAAGCAGAAATTGGTCAATCTGCCTTCTAGGGACTTATTTTGTGAGATCTACTTTTTTCATCACTCGTCTGCTAATTCTGTTTCGCTTTTTTTTTTTTCTTTTTTAAAGGACCTAACTGGGGCATAATTTTACTTTTTGTGATTGAAATGATAGCCTTGCTATTTTGAGAATTTGTATACTTCATTTTGAATTCTCGGAGTGTTAAGCTAGTGAGGAAGAACCACAGCAAGGATGTCAGTTGAGTTTCCTTGAGGTTCTTGCATGTTGAGAATTATTTACGATAGCGATTTGGTTGTTGAAGCCTAATTATGTCGTAAGCCTTAAGTGTTATAGTGGTACTTCTGGAATTTAACTTGTTATGTTGGCCTAATATTTCTTCCCCCGAGTTGAAGCAATCTGATTCTTAAGGAAAAGAACCAGGGAATAAGAATATTCTGAACACCGTTGGAGCCAAGATTTTTAAGGAAAATATGGTAGAACTTTAAGAGAATATTAGGTCAAGACTATGATAATTTTATTACTCAGAAATGGTGCTTACAACTGTTGATATTGGACTCTATTTATACTAGTAATGCATTGAATGCATATGCCTCCATAATAACTAATACAATGAATGAAAATGACCTTTTGTTTTTTGAAACTTATTCTAAGAATTAACTCACTCTTAGTGGCTGTTTGAATCTCATTATCGACATTGATTCATAATGAGAAATTATAATGAGGTGAAATGAGTGATGTAAATTTAATAGAAGTTTGAAATTTGTGATTATAAATGAGCAGTAGTCAAATCAGTGGTAGGTGAAATTATAAAGAGAATTGATAAAGAGAATCAAACAAGCTTTTAATTGCATAATTAAGTGACTCGTAACTGGAGAATTAATTTGTATCAATTCCTTAATTAAGTGACTCGTAACTGTAGATTTAATTTGCGTCACTAGTTAAGGCAATAGAATGTGGTAGCGGGAAAACAAAGAGAGGTGCGAGTCCATAAGGCAGAAACACATTCTAATGCTCTTTGTTGTAGTGACACAGCGAAGTTGCATTAAGTGGATGTAGCTCTTGCTGTGTGATTAAACTACTCTAATTTGTGTGGTTCCCTTGCTTTCTTTTCTGTGTAGCTCTTGCTGTGTGATTAAACTACTCTAATTTGTGTGGTTCCCTTACTTTCGTTTCCGTTTTTCGTTTTTCATTGTTCTCAAAAGTATGGATGTAATACGTAACAAGAAAGTTATATGATTTTTTGGTATGATTGGCATGTTAGATTTTGGTTAAAACTACAATTTGATGTAGCACAAGTTCATCTCATGGAACATTTTGGGCATGTTTACACACTTTTTTTTCCTTTTAACATGAACAGTTCATTACTCATTTCGGGTACTGCATGTTCAGGTCTTCTGTTTAACCTTCTCAGGACTCTAGATTATATGTGCTGTTTCCTAGTCTAGATATTTTCTCTAGATATTTTCTCATATTGGTTATTTATCATATTTGGGATACAGTAAAGCCTCTATAAATCGATAATGTTGGGACCATGAAAGTTTATTAGTTTATAGAGGTATTAATTAATCAATAAATTAAAAATTTATTAATTTAAAGTGATTCAGTGAACATAAATTTAATTACATAAAAAATCATTGTCTCTCACTAATATATGAATCATATTCCTTGAACTAATTTAAAAAAATAAAAAATTCATTGTTCTTAGTAATTAAATAATATTTATTGTATTGAGTAATCAAATAATGTTCACCGTATAATGTGAGTTCAAGTTGAGGATGATACATTACCTCTGGAACCAATTATGCGGAAGGAAGCACTCATAGCGTCAACATTACAAGTATTAATTTATAGGGGTTTTACTATAGTTGCAATATTGAGAAAGGCAATCGAGTTATCAGGTGTTTTATCTTTGTGTGGCAAGACATAAAGAAACCAAAAAGGGGGGAAAAAGGCATAAAAAGCCACAAGGAAAAAGGAAAACTGATAGCACGTAAACTATCCTTAGTTTCAGACTTTCAGTGTTTGAGGGAGGCATCTGCCTTGACAAAAATGGCACTTTTGTGTCAACTTAGGCATTCAGTAAAGCATCACACATGTTGGGCCTCAGGATGTGAGCCTTGAATATCTTTTCATAATAGTGGATAATTAAATCACTTGTTTTGTAAATGCACAAGCTTTCTGAGGTAGTGTCAATTTTTTGTATTTACAAGTTTTATTTAATTGATTAGGGGAATGAAGTGATGTTTACTTTTGACACATTTGTTTCCATAGGGGTGTTGCTCGATGACTTGCTTGTTGCTGAAGATCTGGCCGCTGCTGAAACAACTAGTGCAGCTTCTCATGCTGCAGCGGCAGCTGCTGCAACCTATGTCCATCAAGGGAGGTTAGCTGGTAAATATGGTTTTGCTGATGATGGAACAAATCAACCAGTGCCTGGTATTGCTGTTGATGGTGATGTGCTGGTAGGAACTCCTGTTGCCCCCCCTGTAAATGGAGATATGTACGCTGATATTAGCACCGAAAATGCAATGCTTCAAGGTTCCCGGTACGCTTGCTTCTAAATGCTGCATTGCTTCGTGCTCTGTGATCTGCAATTTGTTGATAACCTGGTTCTTTTAGTAGTTCCAAGTTAATCTATTAAATATGGCATGCTTTTCAGAAGACTGAGCAAAGGTGTTGAGTACTTAGTTGAGGCTGCAGCAGCAGAAGCCGAGGCTATCAGTGCTACACTAGCTGCTGCTAAAGCTCGGCAAGTTAATGGAGAAACTGAGCTGCCGGATAGAGACCGCGGGGCAGAGGCCACCCCCAGCGGAAAACAGATCTCTACATTGATTAAGCCAGATGCTGCAGCTTCCAATAATTCTACTCCGGCTGGAGTTAGGCTTCATCACCGAGCTGTTAGTATTTAGATGATTAATGAGAGTAATTCATGGTCAAAGTTCCACTGGATATATGTTTCATTATATTAAATCAATACTTTTGCAGGTTGTTGTGGCTGCAGAGACTAATGGTGCTTTAGGTGTGGCCCGACAGCTCTCAATCGATCAGTTTGAAAATGAAGGCCGAAGGGTCAGTTATGGAACCCAAGAAAATGCAACAGCAGCTAGGAAACTTCTAGACCGGCAAATGTCAATTAATAGTGTACCCAAGAAGGTATTTTTTTCCCTGCTCCAAAAATTTATAAATTGTTTCTAGGACCTTTGGCTGATTTATTCATGCCTTGATCTCAACTATGAAATATCAATAATTGCTGTATTTTTTAAGAGGTAACATGTTACTTTTTTGGCTTTTATTTCTGTACTTCTAACAACAATATAACTGAAAGATTATTTTGTAATCTGTTTAATTAATGTGATTATTATGTTATAATCACAAGTTGATTTTAGTTTGTTGGTTATGGTAAAATACATTGCGCCTAAATTAGACTTGTGGCTTCTCTTCTCCCCTCTGCAGGTGGTTGCTCATCTTTTAAAACCTCGTGGTTGGAAGCCTCCAGTTCGCAGACAGTTTTTCTTGGATTGCAATGAGATAGCAGATCTTTGTGATAATGCAGAAAGAATATTTGCAGCTGAACCTAGTGTACTGCAGCTCAAGGCTCCTATTAAGATATTTGGTGATTTGCATGGACAATTTGGTGATCTTATGCGCCTTTTTGATGAGTATGGATCCCCTTCAACTGCAGGGGATATTGCGTAAGTTTTGACTACATGACACGTACATATTTAGGTTCAAAACTAATTCTTAACTTTTTAAAAGAAATTTCCTTTTTCTTGATTTCTTAAAATATGGCTGTAGTTAATGTGCTCATTTAGAAATTGCTTCAAAATTTGGGCTTGCTCTTGTTCTTTATCAACCGAGGAGCAATCTTTTTCTCCTAGATTGTAACTTAGGTTAGATTAGTATCACTGTTTGATTTGAACTATGTCATTTGTTATTGAACTCTGTCCACCTTCTATTGATGCTAATTTTGCATTAATGGTTATCAGGTATATCGATTATCTCTTCTTGGGAGATTATGTTGATCGAGGCCAGCACAGCCTGGAAACAATAATTCTACTCCTAGCTTTGAAGGTGTTTGACCTCTCCATCAGTCCTGTGCTATGATTTATATGTATTGGTGCTTGTATATTCAAGTATGTTTTCCCCTGTAGGTTGAGCATCCCCATCAAGTGCATTTAATTCGTGGTAATCATGAAGCTGCAGATATCAATGCACTTTTTGGTTTCCGAATTGAGTGCATTGAACGCATGGTAATGTTTCCAATTTTATTAGTTTTGCACTCCTTTTTTATGTCGGAATAAAGTTATGGATCTTATGATCATGGTCCTGAATAGGGTGAGAGAGATGGAATCTGGACATGGCACCGAATAAATAGACTGTTCAACTGGCTTCCCTTGGCAGCACTGATTGAGAAAAAAATCATCTGTATGCATGGTGGTATAGGAAGATCAATAAACCATGTAGAACAGATTGAAAGCATTCAGCGTCCAATTACGATGGAAGCAGGATCAATTGTCCTTATGGACTTGCTATGGTTGGTGAATGTCATTAGTATATGTTTAGAATATCTTCTTCTAATTTTCTTGGTTCTGCTCTTACATGTGAAATTCTCCTGTAGGTCTGATCCAACAGAAAATGACAGTGTAGAAGGATTAAGGCCAAATGCAAGAGGTCCTGGATTGGTTACATTTGGGGTGGGCTTGTCTTATTCTGTCTTCTCCCAATGTTATGTGTTTATAATTTGCTTGAATTATATGAATCCTTTGGGAGGTTGCTTTTGTTGTTATTCTAATTAGTATAATAACCTGTAAACATATTCTGTTACAAAAGAGATTGGCTTTCATTTAGTCAATGATTATGCTGGATCCTAGCTTTATAATTTGTTTGGAGTTAAAAATTGGTGCAGCAGCTGTACAAGAGCAACTAAAGTGTTCATGATGGTCATAAAAGCTTTGGTTAATCAAGGAGCGATATGATAAATTGGTTTAATTGGAGAGTAGACCTAGACTTCCCTCAGAGTTCATTTAAATCTTTTCAACAGAATTTTATGAGATGTGAGCAAATTATGTGACAAATATTTGTGACATTTAAAAAACCTCATTGTTATTTTGGGGGATATTATCTTTTTTGAAGTCACAAGCATGAATCCATGAACTTTTGTGCCATGGAAAGAGGAGAGCACTCAATGAAGTATGTCTCGCTTTATCTACTTGACCAAGGTGAATGTGTGGCTAAAAGAAGTTGTTTTTTATTTTTTTATTTTTAATTAATACATTATCTGAGGACTCAATACTGATAACTTGGAAGGAATGTCTGAGGACTGAACACTTGATAAATTGGATCGGAGTTGGGAAACACTTTGCAACACCGAGCATTGCTATCGTGCATTGCTCGTTACTCTCACATTAGCGCCAACTGTCACTGTGTTGAAATAAATAGGAAGTTCAATATTACTTATTAGTCAGCATCTTTTACTGTGGGCCAACCCACTTGTTTTGGCTGTTAAGTAATTATTTTTCTTTGGCACTCTCGTCTGCTGAGAAATTATTCGGTAACTACATTGAACTTTAATGATATATCATGCCTTTTTCCTTTTTCGGTAAATAACGGGAAGTGCTTATATTATTTTGGCTCAAATTGTTGGATAATTTTTATTTTCCAGTTCTAGGATGTGAATGATGTAAGAAAATGATACCATTCCAGATAGTTTATGGTTTATAGTCAATTGTTTGAATACATAAGTGCAGTAAAATGATAGATTTTACTATTTGCTACTATCTCTATTGATTTTTGCATTATGGGATATTCATCTTTGCAGCCTGATCGCGTAATGGAGTTCTGCAATAACAATGATCTACAATTAATTGTCCGGGCTCATGAATGCGTGATGGATGGATTCGAAAGATTTGCTCAAGGACATTTAATTACACTCTTCTCGGCAACAAATTACTGTGGTATGTCCTGATTGATTGACTGACTGTTTACTTGTTTGACAACTGTCCAGCACTCTATTTTTGCTGATTTGGTTGACTATGGCTGTGACTGGAATAATTTTGAATTTTGCAGGAACGGCAAATAATGCTGGAGCTATCTTAGTTTTGGGTAGAGACCTGGTGGTGGTACCGAAACTAATTCATCCGTTACCGCCTGCAATTTCCTCTCCGGAAACCTCACCTGATCGCCATATAGAAGACACATGGATGCAGGTGCAAATGACATTTCAACTTTTGGTTCTTCTGATATGTTTGCTTTAAATCAGGGGAGAGATTGGATCATTGTTCCCCCAGCCTTTTAATACAGTTGCATAATCAGTCCTCAATAATAAAATTCGTACATAAATATGATAAGTTATCCAAATACCCGCACTTTGGGCCAATTTATTGAAGCTAAATTATGCATCCCAACTTGTGCCAATGCCCAAGATTTGAGACATGTTTCCTTTAGGGCGACCGTCACTTGTGATTTTCAGCAACTGTAAAAGATTTACTCCATTTATATTCTTTTTAATGTAATGTGGGACCTATTGCACAAGTATGATGGAAGGTTAAAACCAACTTGCTTAGGACTAGCTTTTTGATCAATAATGCAAAATTTCCTTACATCTCTTCTGGTCATCTGCTGATCTTTATCCTTTTTAACTCTGATCTGAAACTTAGGAGCTCAACGCAAACAGGCCGCCCACACCAACGAGGGGCCGTCCTCAAGTTACTAACGATAGAGGTTCTCTTGCTTGGATTTAGATTTTGCTCCGAGATTGGTTTCCATACTTCTTCCAGGCTCATGCTAACAATCGGAATTTCCAGTGACCTGTACATAGCATGACATTGCCCTGTAGAGACACACAAGGGCTTCTGAACTCCAGTGGCTACGATCGCTAAACAGGAAGAGTTACAAGATGTTGCAGGCGGCTAGTTGTAGGTGGCTATTTGTTGTGCTGAAAGCAGTTTCAGGATTTCCAAAAGCTGTACATGATCCACAGCAGGTAGAAGTTAACCGTGTTGTTTCTTTCTTTGAGTTGGCAGGCCTGGTGTGGTGCTGTTCTATATATTATTTTTCGTTTTATTGTGTAGGCGTATTTTATTATCATGTGCATTATGATTATTTATGTTGTATGAGGACCTGGTGGTGGTTCGTATACGAGGTTGGTTAGATAACATCTACCATCTTTGTTTGTTCATGTATAATAGAGGTTTTTGCAATGTGTAATTTGCGTTTGCACCCTGTACAATGTAAAAACCGCCGTGTGAAGATAAGAAACCATTTCTTCTCTCCTTTACTGTTGGTCATTACTTTTGAGCGTGCTTTTTTGCTTGTTCACAAGTTAGCCACGCTGTCGTCTGTATTTTGCTGACATATGAATTTGCATTTGCTGGCTTTCTGGGTCGGACTTCGGAGAATGGCCGTTTAAAAATTTTGCTCTTAGATATTGTGGAACCCTCTTAATATATAGATAGATAGATATGCATGTATTTGCGTTGTCTTGTTGTATTCCTTGCTAATGCAACATAGATTGTTGTGCTACGCAGTATTATTCTCAAGAGTCAAGTACTTGATTTGCAGGCGCAACGGTGTCTCTCTATGCATGTGCTTTGATTTTGTGTGTATTTTTTGAGTGAGTTCTCTCCTCTTCATTCTTATTTTTAATGGCTGTGATAAATAGCATTATTTTTGCCTTAATTACGGTTGTAAATTTCTCAGGCTGGGTAGCATATGTCCCTTACCAAAATAATAAATGGAGTTTATGTACATTGCGCTCTACTCATCCCTCATTTTTTGCCGTTTTATTGTTGCTCTGTTAAAACCTCTCAAACCAACAATTTTAGAAATTTTGAAATTTCTTGGATCCAAAAGAATGTTTTTCTGTAATTTTAACGCATGTTTGGTAGGGTCATGAAGTTCGTTTATATTTTATTAAGTTGAGAAATTATGAAATTTCAAAAAATAAAAAATAAAAGAAGAGTAGAGAAATTATGATAATCAGTACTAGTGATAATCATTTTACATGCATCGTTTCTGCTTCACACGTGAGGACACCTAAAAAGGTGCTAACGTTTGAAAGGTCTACGACAAATTAACCTATTTATTTTTTTAAATCTATTTGTATATTTTACATATCCTTCACGTATTTATTTAAATATAACTGACCCCATCTTTTTGAAATGACAATTTTGTAGAGTGTGTAAGTTCATGTGGTATTGTATAAGTTATGTAAATAAGTCTATGGCCAGGAAAGGGAGTTCAGGACTCCATCGGAAAATTCAAGAAGTATTGGGGACTTCAGATGCTATATTCTCCTAAATTCTATATTCACAAAGCACAAATATTGCTATTCCAGCTAAACATCTACGGGATTAAAATGACGTTTTGTCACAAGAAATTATCCCACTAGGTTTCGTGCACCAAATATATGGGTATCAATAACGTGGCATAATATGTACAGTTGATGTGAATAATGAATAACTTCACAAATCACATTAGTAACTGATTTTATTATATTATTTGTCTGATACCGTAATGACAAGTATGGTACTTGATCAAATTCAGTAAATTAGAATGTTTTGACAATTTTCCTTTTACATACATCAGAGTTGACCCTTTAAAGTCAACCCCTAAAAGTTCAAATTTATTGAGAATAATCCTCCCGTTGTTTTCAGGAAACACATAAAAGTAGATTAACGTTTATTTGGCTACAGAAATCTCTTTGACAGAAGAAATAGTGATAGAGCTGGAGACTAAAATTTGATCATTAGGAAGTTGCTATGCAGTATGGCTCCCAAATTAACAAAGACCTCCTCTGTTCTTTGCATCCCTTCAATAATGGGCTAATCAGAACCAATTCTTGCTGTTCATATGTTGTTCTTCCACTACTGGAATGGAAAATCTTGTTCTGGTTGTTTTTCAGGGGAGTATTAGTGATGAAGCTTGTCTTGTTTCGCCAGAAGTACTCGTAGGCATTGAACGAGGCGGCGTTAGTGGCAGCCGGTGGCGGTGGTGTAGGGATTAGCCTAGCTATTCTCGGTGGTGGTAGTGGTGGGAGTGGCAGCTCCTCCCCCAACTCCATTAACTTGACAGTTTTGTTCAATGTGTTGGCCCATGTTGGATTACTCTTGTTTCTTATTCCCAAGAACTTCTTCACCATTAGTTCTGATTTACGCACACTTATCATCCCACCTCTTGGTTTCGGATTCTGCTCAATCGCTGGCCGAGCCTCCTCTGTCACCACCACCTCCTCTGCCATGGCTGCTTCCTCGTGCTTTTGAGACGAGGGTGGATTGATCAAGTTGAGGATGAGCCGCCCATTTTGGCGGCGTGCCAGGAAGCAGTTTCTTGAAGGAATGGACACAAGTTCAAGAATTAGCCTCCCATTTTCGCGGTGGCAGTGCATACGAAGTGAATTTCCATGATCTTTACCTCCTATGGAAGGAATTGGAGGTGGAAATGGTTGAGGGCACACTGATTTGTACTTGACAACATTGATGTTGATATCATCTAAGGATTTCGACAGTTTCACAGGGCAGGAATTTGCTCTTTGAGGAGGACCTGAGAGAAACTCATCAGAGCCAGTTTCTGATCCAAGACTCTCAGTACAAATTTCAAGACTTTTCTGGCTCAAACAGCTGGATGATTTTTTGACAAGAGGATGAACATAAGGAGGATTCTTGGATGAATCCTGATCTTTCTTTTGAGATAAAATTGAACCCCAAATATCAGTTCCTGATCGAATTGGACCGGTTTGATTATTCATCTGCTCTTTCTGTAATTGAATTGACCTCCAAATTTCATCCTGTCGAGGCCTGTTTTCATCATATTCTTCTTCACTTTCTGATGGAGAAGAATCAGTACTGTTGATCAGTACTAACTCATCAGAAGATGCAATTTTTTTCATAGAGAAAAAGCCATTCTCTGACAGCCATTTCTTTGAAGACATATCAGCTGAAAGTGTTCTTCTTAAAGAGGCTCCAGCTGGTTTGGCATCAGAGCCAAGAATGGTTACTATACCTTGTTTCTCAATGCCCTTCATTGGTGCCATGAACTCCTCAACCTTCAAAGGTTAAGGCCCTTCCTCTTGGGTTTCGTTCTTGTAACTTGCTAAGTATTTCGAGTGCTTAGAAATGTGGGTTGGCGATGGAAACAGTGTGGAGTATGATTAAACTCCACACAGTCCAACGCTCAAGTTAAAAAAAAAAAAAAAAAGGCAAGATTTTCGTTAGAGAAATGGATGATATGAAGATGATGTTTGAGGATATAATAGTGTGAGGTTGTGAATTTGGCTTGTTGCAAATGGAAAGTGTGAGTGTTGGGGTATTTGTAGAAGCCTCAAAAGCCTGTGGGAATTGTGTCTACACGACGCTCTTCCGATCTATTCTCCACCATGAAAAGACACTTTTCACCACTAATTTGTTCCATCACTCCATTCTGTGTGCTATTAATATTTGATAATAAATTCTATTAAATTTTCATGTTCTCCTTATGAAAACATGCAAGATTCGGTTTTGGTTCCAATATTTTTTCCTGAGAAATTCAAACGGTTTAGGTTTTTTGGGTTCAGTCTCGATCTCAGTTTTTTTTTGTCCACCCTTATGAATAAGTGATATACTAGTTGTTTGTGGGCTTTCAACACTTGCGTACAAACCAACCAATCCAATAGGGTTTTAGACTAGAGCCTTTTACTTCACAGTTTGTGTTCTTTCACTCAACATTACCAACACTTAGGTGTGTTACACCCACACTTTTTAGAACATTGATAGTTATACAACTTTAGATCGTTGGTGTGTTCCCTTTCTAAAGCCCTCGCCTCTCTTTAATTTGGAGCTTCAAAGTTGAACTTTCGTCTGTGTACTCAATCAGACATTCAATTTAATAGCTTATAGTGTCATACCACTGTCGATGTTAAGTTCTAGAGAAGATGCAATGAACAGAGGACTTGATGCAAGTTGCACTAAACTTTGAGTTAAGCTAGTGCAGTAAAGTAAATATTATTTGTCAAAACACATAAAACAACACTTTAAGCTTATGTAATATGCTGTAATTTTACATTTCGTCTACTTTCGGCATCAGAATTAATGCAATCAACTAAAGATGTTTCAGTGTTAGAGAGATATTTTGTTGTTATGAAAAAATGATGAAAGTGAGAGATCATGACGTATAAGATAAGCTTAACATCACTAGAATGATTCTTCTATGAAGTTCCCAATTAAGCAAAGCAATACCATTAATTGATTGGATGAAAATGGCTTAAGCAATGGAATAACTTTTATTCTTCTATAATAATAATAATAATAATAATAATAATAATAATAATAATAATAATAATAATCAAAACCGGACTCTCTCCATCAATAACATTTTCTAGTATTCCATACGTATTATATTCAGTATTTCTAGTAGTAAAGTACTATCGTTGACAATTAGAGATCGACTTAATTAGTTCAGAGTAACCGTAAATGATTATTTTTAAATGGTATAACTGTATCAATCTCAATACGTTGAAAGTAAATAGAAATGCTACTTTTAGATATTGATCCAAGCTCAGTAGCAATATTGGTTCATGTCACATGTAACTCTTGTTACGTACATCTATGATGAAATGCTAACAATTCACATGCTATTATTTAAAAGTTGAGGACCAATTTGGTATTGGTATAATAGATTGGGGTAACGGAGGTGCAACCCGGCCCCCTCTTGTCTCAGGGGTGCATGTGTGTGAGTGGGAAAGTTCCAAAAGTTGTGATGGTTTGGATCCATTTTGCATTGAAAAAACGTATAGAATTTAACAAGTAACAAAAGCTTGTGATGTTGATCATTTGTAGTACCAATATCGTACGTGTGTCGTTATATTTTTGTCTATTTATCTGTTGTTGGGTCTATTGTAATGTCAATTTTGTACGAATAAGAAGTTAGAAATAATAGAGTAAGATGTAAGCGTAATGAGAGAATATTCAATAAGATAACTACATAATGAAGATCAACTGTTTAATAATAAGATCCAATTTATGGGGCGTCGGACTTGTGGTGGGGGTTCAATGCAAGGGTACATCCTAGAAAGGCAAAAAATAGTTGGGTTTGTTTGTAATAGAGAAGATTGAGAGTACATCTACTATCTACTGTATATAAAAAGGGAGAATGAGTGGGAA